>SMLS01068852.1:0-61084 GCA_004785975.1 Popillia japonica
AATTGCAAGTGTTATCATTGACCTAACAAGTGGAAAAACTATCTGGATAATAAGATAAGTTAAAAGGTCATAAAAATACATATATGTTTCTAGGAATGAAAAAATACATCAAAAGTGGCTAAAATCCATTAAAAAAATGACTGAAGTGGAAGCTGGTTTCACAAGTTCAACAAGCTAAATTTCTTTCGCGATTAGCCCGTAGGTAGCTACATCAGCTAGTCTGTTTTCTAAATCACTTAAGCTGCTTTCTAAACTTGTTTTTTTAAACAATTAGAGCGATTTTTTTAACCTAACTTAGCTGCTTGGCAGCTTAAAACCAGTTAAGTGACTGTGTAAAGCAGCTAAACAACACAAAAATAGCTAAATTGCAGTCTAAACCAGCAAATATTCATTTAAACCAGCTAAGGCGGTTCTCTTTAAACTACTTAAGTTGCTTTGCTCAAAAGTAACATAAAATCAGCTAGTTAGTTATCTGAACCAGCTATAAACTAGCTAATCTGTTAGGTAAGGTGTTTTCTAAACTAGTTAAGTTGTTTCAACAAACAGTTGTAGTAGTTTTAGTTAAAATCTACTCAAACTGAGTCTCTAACTAAGTCACTAAATCAGCTAAGGTGTTTTTTAAACCATTCCAGCTACTTCCTGAAACAGTTCTAAACCTGCTAAGCCCCGTTTGAAACCACACAACCGAATAAACCATAAATGCTACTAAACTAGCGAAACTGCGTTCTAAATTAGTTAAATTGTTATCAAATCCAACTCACAACAAGAATTTTCTGTCTAAAACCGACTGAGAAAAGCTAATCGCTTAACTAGCTAAGCTGCTTTTACAACGAGTTTAGCTTAAATTGATTTCACAGCCAGCACAAAAGCTGCTACAGTTAAAGGAGTCAGCTATAAATTAGTTAATCTATTTTTAAACCAACTAAACTAATTAAGTTGCTGTCACAACCAGCTCCATTGCAGCTAAGTAGCTATCTCAACCAACTCAAAATCAGTTTCTTTCACAGCTAGATAACTGTCCGAACCAGCTATAAAGTAGCCAATCTGCTTTAAAACCAGCTAAATTGTTTTCTAAACTAGTTACAATGTTGCAACAACTAACTGAAAATAAATTAACTGGCAGTTTAAACCTATAACGTATTTAAACGCAGCTAAGTCACTAAACCAGCTGAAGTGATCTTTAAACCATTTCAGCACTTGTCGAAACAGCTCTAAACCTGCCAAGTTGCTTTTACAACGAGTTTAGCTGCTCTGGAAACCACCTAATTAAATTGATTTTACCACCAGTACAACAGCTGCTGTATGTCCGAAGGAATAAACTAGCAGCTAGCAACTCAAAATCAGTTACTTTCGCAGCTAACTTAAAATCAGCTAGATAGCTGTCTGAACCAGCTATAAAGCAGCTAATCTGCTTTCAAACCAGCTGAAATGTTTTGTAAACTAGTTAAAATGTTGCAACAATTAGCTGTAAATCAATTAAGTGGGAGTTTAAACTTGTAACCTATTCAAATGCAGCTAAGTCACTAAACTAGCTAAAATGGTCTTTAAACCATTTCAGCACTTGTTGAAACAGCTCTAAACCTGCCAAACTGCTTTTACAACAAGTTTAGCTGCTTTGGAAACCACCTAATTAAATTGATTTTACAACCAGTACAACAGCTGATGTATGTCCGAAGGAATAAACTAGCAGCTAGTAGCTCAAAATCAGTTGCTTTGGCAGCTAACTTAAAATCAGCTAGATAGCTGTCTGAACCAGCTATAAAGTAGCTAATCTGCTTTCAAACCAGCTAAATTGTTTTCTAAACTAGTTAAAATGTTACAACAACTAGCTGAAAATCAATTAAGTGGTCTCTAAACCATTTCAGCAGCATGAAAGCAGAGCAATTATTTCATTAATTTTTTGTTAAACAGCTGAACTACTTTCTAGTTAAATATCTATCACAACCAACATAAAAGCGAATTCATCTTAACAAAATCAGCTTGGCTAGTTTTAAAACCAGATCTGAAGCAAAGCTTCGTTTTAACCTATTTAAGCGACTGTTTCACCCTATTTAAGGGACTGTTTTACCCTATTTAAGCTTCTGTTTTAACCAATGAAGTTATTTTTGGAAACTAAGAAAAGCTGCTACTTATGTGGCTGACTGAATCAGTTTATAAAGTAGGTAGACCTCATTTTAAACCAGCCAAACTACCATCTTCACCAGTTAAATTGATGTCACAACCCAGTCAAAAGCAGCTAAGATACTTATTACGCCAGTTCACGTACTTTTCCAACCAGCTAGACTGCTTTGATGTATTCCAATTTTTGGAAATGAAAATTCTGAATTTTTTTTATCCCCGCAAAAAATTGCCCAACAAAAAAATTTAATTTACTCCTGCCTTTGGAATTCAATACTTGCGGTATGGCGCATTTTCTCTGAACAAATTTGGAATCTCCTATAATGCTTAATCTTCTTCGGAAGAATTTCCAATGCCATTTCGTGGGGGTTGGCGGTTTTAACTTGAATGTAAGCTTTCAGAAACACCAATTATGAAAAATTTTTCAATAAAAAAATTTAATAATTTTATTTATTTTACAGGTTTGGAACACATGCACAGACGATATATTGTATATAGAGATCTAAAACCTGCCAATATACTTCTAGACGAACACGGTCACGTTAGAATATCGGACCTAGGATTAGCCTGTGATTTTTCAAAAAAAAAGCCCCACGCCAGTGTGTAAGTACCCTATGATGATAATTATTTTAATTTAATTAGTTTATCCTATTTACAAGATAACATTTTTCAAAAAAAATATCATATCAAGGCGAGAGATGCAAACGCACACATCTAAAATTGTTTCGCGTTTAACAGAGTTAGAATTTACTTTAGTAAAATGTAAACATCCTCGGTAATATATTGTTTACCCGACGCTAGAGAAATATAACGAGTCTCTTTACTGCCTAGATACAATCTAACATTAAACAAAACTGTATTTTAATGCGACGTAAATGATGTTTTAACGTAATTTGCTGTTTTTGTTTCGTACTATGATTATTACCGAAAATTATAATACCGTTAATAAGTTTTGTATTAGCACAGGTGGTAATTGGATGGTGTCGTATACTGAGTCTGAAATGTTATCAACGCCTAATAGACGCTATTAAACTTAGATCCAACATAACTCTCCTAAAGATTGCAGATCGTTTCGTCGAACTATATAAATATTTATAAGATTTACATTAAAAAACTCGCATTTCTCACTTTATATTTTTAGTACCATATCCATACGCGTTCAACATAAACAGAATATCACAAGAGAGATTAGAACAGAAAAAAAAATAAAAATAACAGAATGAGTGGCTGGGCTTAATTTACAAGATAGCCTATTAATTATTTTAATAAAGCTTTAACCTAATATTTATCCTTACTCGACAGCGGCAAAAGCAAAGTAAATTGATTTAGAAAAACGTATGTATGACATAATATCCCTGGCTTGCATTAGTTTTATTAAAAGTCAATATTTGTTCGCTCTGAGTTGAGCCATTCACAATGGCAATTCCCCCACAGAGAACGATAATGGTTGGCGGTTAGTGAACTGGTCGATATCAGAGGCGAGCCCCCTTTTATTATTTATTTTTTTGTTTAGTACTTTTTTTTTCTATTTGTTTATCAAACAACAATTAGACGTCACTTATTTGAATTGTTTCAAGCAAATTTGCGTAGATCTTACTTAAAGTTGTCCCCCAAAACTCTCAAATTTCATGGGTGGTGGGATAGGTGGCGCCACCCTCACTTACGTCAATGCAATCCTATTTTTGCAAAAAAAAAAAAAATATCAACATGTAAGATTGGCAGTTTGCAGTTGCTCTAGGATCTAGTTGCTAAAGCTTCCACATTATTTATGATGGATAGGCTGTAGCTTGACGTAATTCGTGGAAGACTTGCTTGATGCTACGACCGAGTCTTCTGGTACAGGATTATCAAGACATTAATGGAATGACATTAATTTTGAAACTGGCTGTACATGTTACATAAATAGATATTGCAGAATAATGAATTGAAAACGACTGCATACCTTCACATACCATAATAGACAGATAGATATTTCGTTTACTCGTACAAAATCTTCAGCCAAGCTTTCGTTAGCAAGCTTCTACATAGTTATACCGTTCAAATCCAGGGATTCTGCTGCGAATTACTATCATCCTGTCTAGAACGTTGTCCTTATTTTGTTCAAACCTGTTTTTTCTTCCTCAAGCTATTGGCAAATTGCTTTTGATAGAAGTACTAACAAGGATTTCGTCCTTTTCTGTCGATCAAAAATGACGTAGGAACTGCGGTTTATAAATCCTGTTTATTTACTCGATCACTTCTTGTCTCATATGGAACACACATGTGGATAAATTGGGTTGAGCAAGTATCAGCCTAAATTTAAGCTTTTAAACTAAATAGATCTCAAAAATTCTCTAGAATTTTAGGATCTTCTTGGAAGCTATGGCTACTGACCTCACAGTCTGTTCTATACTCACCTAATCGAGGTGGTGGTAGTTTTGTTGGGCCACCATCACAATCTTCAATTTCGTTGCGTTCAAAATAGAATCAGGATCTATCCACCTTGCCCATCATCACCTCAAGTGAGTCTTCAGAGTGAACAGAATTTTATGATCAGCTTAGGAGTTATGCTTCCTGACATCAGCTCGTTCTAGATTCGCCTGGTAGCTTTGTTAGGCCACTACCACAATCTTCAATTTCGTTGTGTTCAAAATAGAATCAGGATTTATCTACATTGTTCATCATCACCTCTAGTAACTCTACAGAGTGACAGAATTTTATGATCAGCTTAGGAGTTACGCTTCCTGACATCAGGTCGTTCTAGATTCGCCTGGTAGCTTTGTTGGGCCACCACCACAATGATCAATTTCGTTGTGTTCAAAATAGAATCAGGATTTATCCACCATGCCCATCATCACTTCAAGTTGTTCTTCAAAGTGCGATGACTAATGATTTAAAGTCCTGATACATCTCCAAACTTCTCCAGAGTTTTATGATCTGCTTAGGAGTTATGGCTCCTGACATCAGGTCGTTCTATATTCGCCTGGTAGCTTTGTTGGGTCACCACCACAATGATCAATTTCGTTGTGTTCAAAACAGAATCAGAATTCTGTTTTGTTTTGTTCAGATCTCTCCACTGAGGTCCAGCAGAGATTTAG
Organism: Popillia japonica; assembly: GCA_004785975.1. NCBI lineage: Eukaryota > Metazoa > Arthropoda > Insecta > Coleoptera > Scarabaeidae > Popillia > Popillia japonica. The sequence continues at coordinate 5,196 of SMLS01068852.1, forward strand.
GCTTCACTTTTTTAAATGTTAATCTAGTGAGATTTTTTGACCATAACCATAACCTCACTGGTATAGGCTTACCTAAAAAGGACAAGGACACAAAATTGGCGCTTCTAAGCTTTTTCTTTGTCTGTTTTTAATTCCAGTTGCCTCAAACTTTTCTAAAACCTAATTTCCTCTCATAATCTGAGAAAATAAGTTTCTTGTTTTTCAAGCTTCATGTCATCACCAATATAGAAGCGTAACAAAAAGAAACCACGAAAAAACTGTCACAAACACTGCACTTGTTCAGTGTTCCTTTACGCCAAACAAAATTCTTGTAAATGTATAACCCACTTCGCACCAATCGAGTCGCCTCTGTAACCATCAACACACCACACCGTAATAATTTTAACGGTAAACATTCACACTACACACTCATAAATACATACTCTATTTAAAATCATCGTTATGCCAACGATGTTTACCGTACTCCGTAATTACTTATTCTAACGCGAATTCTTCTGGCCGCCTCGGCCGTAACGCGCCTGAACCGGAATAAAATGCGGTCGTATTACGGACGGGAAGAGCTCGGTCGCTACATCTGGCGGCAACATCCCAAAATATTACTCGCTGGGTGTGTAGCGCTTACGGAAGCTGAAATAGATTTGTTTATGTTCTGGACTAGTGTTTAATGGCACATTTATAACACTGTTACAATAGCCTTTTGGGATATGAACGCAGCGGAGCATGTACGATATGTATACATACGTGTTCATTTCGGGGAGCGTTTATATGAAACACGAATCGACGAAATTTTCGAAATATGCGTACAGTTGAGGTCATAATTATTTTGAATCGTTTTATTTATTATATTAAACTGTACTGTCAAATTTGACGTATTTTAAAGTGATCAGCTGATGTAGAGAAATGTCATTTATGACAGCTGTCAAAATTTTAACACGAAAAAGTCAGTTCTTTTATAGCGACGTAAAAGAGTATAATATAACAGACAACGCTAATGCATGCGCTCACACACACATAAACCTCTCCTCTCCGGTTTTACTATCTCTTGATTTCATTCCATTACGACAGACTTAGAATATAAACGGCATAATTACGTAGTCGCCAAGAGGTTAGCTTCCCCCACAGAGATATTACCGTGTTTCCCGCGGGAGACTGCAAAGGCAAATAATACATTGGTACAACATCAATAAACCTTGAAGACGGAGGAAACCGGCCGTGTAACTCTCAAAATCTTGGAAGTACCCTCGAGTGTAAACGTTAATGCCGTCGTAAAACGTGTACTCTCGAAGCGTAAAAAGAGAAAAACTAACTTGGATGTGGGTTTTTTTAGAATGATAAAACAAAGGATGGTTGGGTTATTAGCGGCGGAGCTAATTAAGCTCGTAAGATTTTCGCCTTCAAAAATGTTTCTAATTACAGTTGGCTTTTTTTAGTAATTAAGTATTCAGACGTTGGTGCAACTGAGATGCTTTCGAAAACGTCAAATGTTGACAGCTGTAAAATGTAAATACAAAGATGCAGAAACGATTTCGTATAAAGCAATGAATATATAATTTAGGTACGCCACAAAACATGGAAGATTGTGCCAAACGTTGGTCGACATAGGAGGGTTCTTCCTAAAAGAATGCACAATTGGCTCTAGGTACCTTGCAAAGAAAAATTATTGAAGACAATACAACTAATTGCAGGTCTTCAATATAATCTTGCTCCTTATCACCGCCATAATGCAGGGTTGCCAGCGGCAGAGAATGAGCTCACTTTAGCCTCTAGTTAGGTGGGCTCAAATCAATTATTGTGCAAAATTTTGCAATTTACGGTTTTTTGCAAGAGCATAAAGTATGTACGCATTTCGCCTTTAAACGAAGCACATTATTATGTGCAACACCAATGTCTCCCTTCAGAGACTTCAATCTAGACATTGACACTTCGATCAACTGTTTGCAATGATCGTCGTCTACAATGCCCACTAGAGTGCGCCATCTATTACTTTTGGAACAACCCTCGTACCATACAAAAATAAAATAAACCAAAGCACGCGAACGAAGAAATAAGAACAACTTATTAACTCAACGTTTTGTCACCAATACAAGCGGTTTCTTCGGATATGAAAAGTGAGCAAATAATGTCGGAAAGTCAGGGTAACTTGACGTGTCAACCACGCTAGATATGAAAGTTTGGAACCCATCCTATAAAATAGAAAAAAATGTTATACATTGTCAATTTTATGGAGAAAATTCTGTGGAAATTCTGCTAGTAAACTGGCCAAGAAAGCAGATTGACTAGTTTTGAGCTATAGAGCGTTCCAACCTTAGTATTTAGTACGTTCTTATGGAAATCGAGGTCATTGGTACCACGACTAATTTAGGTTGGCAGCGATGAATGAATGACAAGATATTTGAAATACTTCTTGGTTAGAATTTTATAAAAGCGAAATTTACGAATTTAATTCACATTTTTTGTGCTGTTAAGTGGCTTCTTATGTCAGGCAAATCGAGGGCAGTGTTATCTCCCCCCAAGTTCATTTCCTCAGATAATGATAGGGACGACCATTTTACAAATCATTCGGGAATGGATATCTCGCATGAAACGAAATTAGATGACAATTCTGTCACATTGGTTTTCGAAACGATTTTGACATTTGTCAAAGTTATATACCAGCACTGCCAACTGCAAACATATTAATTGATCTGGCACCATTGCTTTGAAATAAAAGAGGACAATTTATTACAAATTGCTTAAGATAATAGAAGATGTATATATTCCGTAAGAGACAATACTGAATACTAAGGTTGGTTGGAATGCTCTATAGTAATAAAGCAATGAATGATCTTTCGACCAACTAAGCTGCTTTTTAAACCAGTTAACCTGCTTGCAATTAGATATTTTTTCCATTTATGGGGTGGGTGGTGTTGACAGTTGGTGGCGGCCATGTTGTTTTAGAGCGTCTGTCAAATCTGTTGTTTGTTATTATTATATTATTATTCAGTCAGTGATGCCAAACCAACATGGCGAGTTACACGATTCAGCATGTAGTATAATACTAATAATAAGTTGGCAATACATAGCTTGTTTGAGAGAGACAGTTGGTCACCCTGCCTGTGTAACATTGAATGTGAAAAATATACAAATGACGAAATTTTATTCTCAAATTAGTGTTCGCTAGTGCAAACGGATTGTCCTCATATTCTGGTAGAGGTGGTGGCCCTTTAAGGTGGAGTCTCCAAAGTGTGATGGCCAAATTCGCGTTGATTGAAACAGTAAACAATCAGCCAATACCCGTACGTCAAAGGATGGCCAGATCGGCCGAGAACATCGCCGTTTTATAGACTTCAACTTCTATGAATTCTATGTCAAAATTTAGGCCTACACCCCAACAAGATCCAACTGTTGACTCAGGAGCTCAAGGTTAATGACCATAGACAACTCCGTTTGTTTGCTAGGACTCATTTTTAGTGATGAGGCACAAAAAGTTAGTGTATGGTGCGGATTTTGGGGTAGTGGTGACTTTTTCGAAAATAAAATTGGTAAAGCTATCACCGCCAATGGCGAGCATTACCGATCAATTTCTTTTGGATCAAATTGAATGATATGGATGTAGACAACATGTGGCTCCAGGAATGCCACGATAGAAATTCTGCATAAACGTTTTGAGGTTATCTCTTGCAGAGGTGACGTGAATTGGCCACCATGTTGGATTCACGCCATAATGTGAAGCCGCGGCAAACATTTAAATGTCACATTTTTTAAAATCTCTCACAGTTTGTTTTATTCCGTTTCAACCATGGAAAGCCCTATAGAGTACCACAACATAAAAAACAAACACGATGATGACAATTTTTAAAATCAACAAAATAATAAAATAACTTGAAACACACGAGTGCAACAGCGTTAAAAATTTACTGCTATGTGACGCAAAACCACCCATTAATCTGCTCAATAAAATTAATGCAAATTTATTTAAAAATTGCAATTACAAAATAAAACTTGCTGGAATTATATACCTGCACACATGCTTGGTAAATAAATTGTTTGTTTGTATTCGTATTTCAAATCATTGTACGCACTTCACACTTTAGTTTTAATACGTTAAAATCACCAACAGGAGATATATTAGCACGACTGAATAAATTTAATTGGCCGCAGTAAATGCGGAAAATTCCACATTTACATTTTTTCCAATTCAAACATATTGATCGTTTTCCTTCTTCCAGAGGAACTCACGGTTACATGGCGCCGGAAGTACTTTCGAAAGGAACGGCATACGATTCGAGTGCGGATTGGTTCAGTTTCGGTTGCATGTTGTACAAATTACTCAAAGGTCATTCGCCGTTTCGTCAACATAAAACCAAAGATAAACACGAAATAGATAGGATGACGTTAACAATGGTAAGTACACTCACAGAAAAAAGAAACCGAACATTGTTACTATAGAAGCTGTGTCCGATTTCTTTTTTCCTCGACTATACACACTGAAAATTTATTTTTCTTCCATTTAGAATGTCGAATTACCCGATTCTTTCACGAAAGAATTAAAATCCTTACTGGAAGGGCTGCTGCAGAGGGATGTTGATAAACGGTTAGGCTGTAAAGGAAACGGGTAAGTACATATTTTTCAAGCTTGATCATTTGAAATAACTGCAACGACCTCGCCGGGGATTGACCTACAAAACAACGAGGCGGGATAACGAGTTAAATTCAGCTTAACTCGTCTTTGTTTCGGGCGAATGTCTACGCTTACTCTCCTCGGATTGCTTCATTTACTTCCTCGTCCTCTTCCAACCATGTCCGCGTAAGCTCGATTTAACAGCCGAGCTTCCTTTAAAATGACATTGCGCGAATTTCCGCTTCCGGGAGATTTTTCTCGTCGTTACTGCGTTGTAGTTTTGTTTGATGTAATTTGGGTCGTTCTTTCAATGTTAACACGGTATTAATCAATTAATATTCCAACAGCGCCGACGAAGTTAAAGATCATCCCTTCTTCGCCGGTCTAGATTGGCAGCAGGTTTACCTCCAAAAATACACACCCCCACTAATCCCGCCTAGAGGAGAAGTCAACGCAGCGGATGCTTTCGATATAGGCTCATTCGACGAGGAGGATACCAAGGGAATAAAAGTAAATTTAGCACTTCAAAGCATCCGACGATTTTAACGTAGGTACTAAAATCTATTTACAGCTAACAGAAGCCGATCAAGACCTGTACAAGAACTTCCCGCTAGTGATATCGGAACGGTGGCAGAACGAGGTCGCGGAAACCGTCTTCGATACGATCAATTTCGAAGCGGATAAGGTGGAGCTGAAGAAGAAGGCCAAACAGAAGATGAAGTTCGATCTGGACGAGAAGGAATCCGATTGCATACTGCAGGGTTACATCAAGAAATTGGGCGGACCGTGGACGTCGAGTTGGCAGATGAGGTACGCCAAATTGTACCCGAATCGGATAGAATTGCATCCGGAATCGGCGAAACCGGAGATGGTGTTCATGGATCAAATCGAGGAGGTCAGTCCCGAACTGGTGCTAGTCAAAAACGAGAACTGTATAGTGATTAGGATGCGTGAAGGCAAAATCGTACTAACATATCCCGTAAGTAGTTTTTGCCATCTTATAGGTTCCTGTTTTTCCTTTGCTTCCTCACAGATTCTTATCCATTGTCTCCTATTCCTCACTTCTATCCTCCACCCCAACATGTCTATGCTTGTGATGTCCTTCTGTATAACTTGATTTTGCCCTACCCCTAGGTTTGTTGCCATATGGCTTCCAGTTGTTGATTTTCCTCAATATTGAGTCTTTTTTTTTTCCCTCTTTATAAAGAGTGTCTCAAAAAAATTTCAATGTTTTTAATTCATGATAAAGTACAGACTGAGTCCCTTCTGTTGACGAAATTTTGTATGACTCTTCCACAGAATTGCGGCACCACCTCAGGAGTTGCGTTTCGAATCGCCTCTTTCAGATGTTGAAGTCTTTGAGGATTGTTAGTATAAACCTTTGCTTTCAAAAATTCCCAAAACAAAAGTCCATCAAAGTGATATCGCACGATCTTGGTGGGCAATTTTGATCGCCATGACGAGGACTTACACGGCCTGGAAACCTTGTGCGCAATAACTCTATTGTTTGGTTCGCTGTGTGGGTGGTGGCACCATCTTGCTGAAACCAGAAGTTATTTACATCCATACCATCCAACACAGCCCACTTCTGCAATTTTGTTTGTTAACCTGATCATTAAGTTCAAAATGCGCTTCATCACTGAAGATGATTTGTGTCGCAAAATCGGGATTATCCTGTTGCGTTGCTGACATCTAATTGCAGAACTAACGGCGCTGTCCATGGTCGGCTAGTTTCAATCTCTGCATTCTTGAAATGTCAAGACTTCGAAAACTAACTGTCAAATCTCAACGCTGTAGTACCAACATATTTCGCGCGATTTCAAAAACGAACCTCCCATTGAGACACCCTTTATGACCGTACCATCTCAATCGTTGTGACTTTACTCTTTTCCTTCCATTCTTCTAGGATCCTCTTTTGTTATCTGCATCAATGGATCACTCCCATACCTTCCTCTTTATACCTAGTGTTCTTCTGTTTTCATTCCTTTTGTATTAGTAGATACATATCTAATTTGCTACTAATTGATATTTAATATTTACCCGTTTCAGGACGAAATTAGTTTAAAGGAATGGCTAACATCGCTGAAACAGACTTACAAACAATCACAAGAACTGCTGGGTTCGATGGCGAAAAAAGCTGGGAAGATCTACGGGACGGAAACGAACAACAGGAACGCTATCATAGCCAACCGGAATACGAACGGAAATTGAAAGACTCGGCGGACAGCAGCGGATATTGTTGTTGTTTTTACTACTCGTAATAATAGTAGAATTCATTCTCCTAAGAGACAAAAAAATTTAAACCAAACAAATACACACAGAATAATGAATCGACCTTAACGAGTTTGTCGGCCTGTCTCCTAAAAACTTAGCGGACGGCAGTGTTATATATAAAATACATTTAAGATTACATAGGCAACAAATAATACTATAATACATGATACCCGCGCACATCACTCAAAAAATAAAAATAATAACCAGAAAGTAAAATTAAATCGAGCCAAATTTGACGAAGTGAAAGCAATCCACTAGGGAGAAAAATTAATATGTCGGGGGGAAATAAAGGTTAGCAATCGTATTTGACTTAATTAAAATTTTAAATAAAGATGGAAATAATAATAATAATAATATTGTAATGTACTACGATCCTATGATCTCTATTAATAGTGCATACATATATGATTAATATATAATTTTTTTTAATCATTCTCACCTTCACCCTCTACCATCTCGTTTCTCATTCAATAATGATTCTATATGAATAAAATTACTGAAGTCTAAAATCTACAAGCTACACAGCGATCAACAACGATTGAAAGGTGTTTGAATCGCCCGCGCTTTTTTATGTTTGAAAGTTGGCCCTAAATAATCAATAGCCTACTATCTAAGTTTATTTTGATTTTCTGCAGTTTCGTGCAAAGGCAGCAGCCTTCTCTATCCATTATCCAGTTTTCTGAGTATATAACAGCTGTTCGAGGTTTTGACCGCCCGAATACTACGCATGTATTCTCGACAAGTGTTTTTAGGTGTCAAACCCCTATCCAATAGTAAACAATACTAAGGCAGTCGTTCCGATATTCTTCTGTTTGCGTATTTATCAATGGCGCCTCTGAATAACATTAAACTCTTTGTATGGCGAATGACCTCACAGCGCTAGTCATCACAAACAGCATAAACATACTTTTGCTGATATTGCACTATAACATATTCAATGATGATGAAACGTACCGCAAGTTCTCAAACAAGCTGGTCCTACGTTTAACCCTCATTTAAAGTTTGCTATTTTGAATTGTAATATGTCGGTTACTCCACGGTGTAAAAATGCCATTTTTGGTATATCGCCCGTATCTGCGGAATACTATCTTCTGGTAAAAAAAAATGTAAAAACTGAACAAAATATATCCAAAATTTCAGCGAAATCGGAGAGATCGAGATTTTTTCAAAAAACGCAAAAACGCAAGGGTTAGGTACGGAAAAAATTTAGATTTTTGACAATTTTCGAAGTGCGTTCGATTTCTGTCAAATTTTGGTTATATACTTGATTCACGATTCGAAGACGTGCACGTCATGAACGAAATTTTCGGAATCTCCAATACAGAAATAATAAAATACCTAAAAAAGTAAAATATTAACATAACTGCGAAGGCGATATTATGTTGGTATGGGCGTACAGTGCTGCCATATAACCTTCTGTCATTGTTCGTATCCCACGATTCCCCATTTACGAATTCTAACCTAAAAATGTAAACAAGTCAATTTTGCTACATTGTTGTGATGTCATTCATCACGTGCACGTCTTTGAATCTTGAACCGAGTATATATGTAATTGACCATACTGAAGAAAATAAACGTATCAGATTTTGGTTAAGGGGCTTTGTTTAGCCAAAAATAGCAGCTAAGATATCAAATCCTTTCAATCATTTATATACACTCTGTAATAATGAATCCGAATCGGCTACGTAATTCAATTGGGGTTATCCGCAAGAAACCACTTTCTGCCAATATTAATTACTATAATTCCTTACTTTTGAGATTTGTATTTTTACGTTAATCGTTTAGGAATCACGCACAGACACACATCGACATCTCACTCATACACAGTACCTATGCATCACTTTCACACCACGCATAGTTTGATACGAAAAAAATTAACTCATGACACACGTAATTACATACACAAACACACGATGTTAATATTCATATAAATAATGATATATATATTTTTATTTAGGGTGATTATCGTGTATTTACTACGTTTTTTGATGTAGTTTTTTTTTATTAATTAAAATAGATATGTAGGGTTGCCAAAACACGAACAAGATTGACTAAATCTGATTGATCAGGTGGCTCAAATCTCTATTAGTGTATTATTTTTAACATACAATGATGATGATAAAAAGAAATAAGCTACAAATAGTGCTGCCATCTATGGGCGAAACCACGAACATCATTTTTTTCTTGTCACCAACTTTTTTTAAGCAGCCTACTTATGGAGAAACTCCTCCATTGTACATTGTTCCAACATTTCAGCCTTAATATCCTGATAAATTGGAAACTATTGTTTGCTGCAGCAAAACTGCGTAGTTTTGGGATGATATCTGGGTGGAAGCATCTGGCAGCAGTTTACCGAACTGCAGTCTGTTGATCTTCCTATTTAGGTCGCCCGAACCGTTTATCTGGACCCTATCTACGGTAGATGGCTCTTATTAGAATCACTCCTCAGTTCTAAGATTATCATGTTTCCTCTAGATCTTCACCCTTTAATGTTTTTCCTGTTATAGTTTCTTGGGAATCATTTTCAATCGTTTACCGGCTGTTGCATCGTTCATCTCCACGCAAATTTTTAATTCATTTAAATCATTTTATAAGAAGAGGAGGGGGAGGGACGGGCAGGGGGAGGGAAAAGTATCCCCCATTCCAATTCATTAATTTTTTTTCCGTTCACTTTTCAATTAAAGATTTATCTCGCCCGGTTTCAGCATTTCAAAATGGACAGGAGTGTTAACCTGGCTTGGCAGTACCTCGTGGCGATTCATTTACTACGTTTTACGTTTTGGATTATCATAGCGGACCCTATTTTCATTTCCGGTAATCGAAAGATCAAGAAGCTCTTCTGTGTTCTAGCGTCAAAGCAATACGTTGGACGTGGTGGATCGGCTAGCTTTGTTCTCTTCGGACAGATTATGCTGGTCCCAAACATCTGCTTTGATTACTTTCCCAATCTGCTACAAATGTTATTGGATAATCGACCGAGGTTGGTTAAGACTGTTTGACAATTCCTCGATTGCTTCCACTTCCCCTCTCTTTTGGTATTTGGCTGTCCATTTCACCCAAAATTGTAAAAAAAATAAAATTTGCAACTAAACTAGTCACTATAACCTCAGAATGTCTTTGCTGCGACTTAGCTATACACAATATGCTGAAAAATGACAATTAAATAGTGACATGCGCAGAAACGACTGAAATCACTCTCATCACCTCCCCATAATACTGTAGTATACATACTCTAAAGATCTTTAAAAAATGCTCAATCTAAACGCAGAAAAGATAATATGTGCCAACTTATTCTTGTTGGCCTTCGAAGGAAAAATTGTTGTGCCAACCATTCAAGATAAATTCGCACATCCTTACTTTGCAGTTGTGCACAGTTAAGATTTTGGTTCGTATTCATTCCGCTCATTCATTTTTAGCATTTCTTCGTTTAAAAACGAAATATGAAGGCAAAAATTGTTTGCAGACTGGGCTGGTACAGTTTTGGACCAAGTTTCTCGACGACTACAAAGTATTTACCGAAGATTTCTTCAAATCTGATTTTGATTCTTGAAATTTTTAACTTCGGGGAGGAGGGGGGGCACCAGCACTGACTACGTCGAAGTGGTTTCCAATATACTAAAAAAAAATCGAGACACAATATATGTCGTGTGACAGCCTTTGTAATTATTTACGTTTACTTCGGTAATTTTAGGCCAAATGTATTTTAATTTCAGGATATTTAGGACCTGAACCAAGACATTAGAGCAGGAATAAACGAGGAAGCAATACAATTTTTTTTTTCAAATGTTTTGATTGGGAACTTAAATTGGAAGTAAATTACAAAAACGGATGGCACGTATAGAAATAGTTAGACCCAGTTTGTTCCAAAAAATGTTTAAGAATTATCAATACAAGGCTTTTAACGGTACACTTTTGTATCAACACCGTTTAAATAAGCAATATTTCTTGATCAATATACATACTTCCATAATATATAACATACAAGGTGCTCAAAAAATATCATACAAAATTCCTCACAAAAACACTATAGAGATCAATCTTATTTTTTTGGCAACTCTCATACCGAATAAAAATAGGTAACTAAGTAACAAAAAAACGCATTTTCTCTCTATGACCTTGTTATGTATAGAAAACAACACAGTTCTTTCAATACAACAGAAAAGACTAAAAGGTGAAAAATTCTGGTCTATTTTAATATAATCGATGCAATACTTAGAGATTTAATACATTTACCAATATATTTTAGATTTGTGACGTTGTTTGGCTAGCCGATCGAAATCATTTTGTATGTAATGAAAGAATTGTGGATGCACAATTTAAGAGACGCGAGATAATTTGAGAAAAAAATGCATTTAATCAACTGAAGAAACCCAATTTCTCGCGTTATTTAAATTGTGCGCGCATATTTATACTATTTGTATATTTTTCTCTGAACGATTATTTCGTTCATCTCACTGGTATAAACACCAAAACTAATAATGAAGAAAAAATAATAAATGAATCACTAGTATTTAGCTTGTTTCGCCGGCCGCACACTATTGTATTCATCATCCTTAAAGCGATACAACAATACTACTTATACACATTACATACCATTTGTATATTTTCTCTATCTCTCTCTTTGTTGATCACAAAGTTTGCCTCCTCCTTTCCTATGTAGGGTATATCGACGGTGCAAATAAACAATCTGTAGTTATTACGTCATAAATAATAAGTATAAGTCTTTAGATTATAGAATATGTATATTGTATATATTATGGATATAATTGTGTATGTATATCGGAAAAAACTTTTGATTTAAAAAAGATTTTTTCAAAGGTAAAGTATTAAATTAATATAATTGTAGAAACAAGTTAGAATTAATCTTCCGAAAGTTAAAAAAAAAAAGAAATAAATAAGTAAATGTCTGCGCGCCTCCTTGTATATTATCGTTTTTAAAAACATCTTGCAGCGTCGATGTACTCGGGATATACATTTTTTGCCATTTCTATACATATAAAACGTATAAATATATAAAATTAATAAAGAAAAACGTATTTATTCTTTAATTTATATTCTCTCCAGAAAGTGAGCATATTTGTATAATGTAGATTTCTTTTTATTAAGTTTTTTCTTGTAAATATACTTGTTTTTATTATAAATTATAACCTTATTCTTCTTCTTTATTATTTTTAACTAACGTAACCTATTCGTATCCTAAATCCAAGAATGGGAACACAGACTGAATGTGGTGCAAATTCGAGAATCTTGAGCAAACATCAAAGTTTCTTACAAGATGGCTCAACCGAATACAGCTTAGAACAGTGCTTATCATACGAGGTACGAGTATGTATGTAGTGAAACATGTAGTTTGTAGGCAGTCATCGTACGGTATTGTTTTAGCTAATAAGGTAAACAAATTTTTATGGCAGTTTACAGATTTAATCGATAAAGGGACTGTGGGGTTGTACAGAAAACATGTACAGAGTGCAACACACAAATTTAAACAAACCGGAAAGAGAGCGTGTAAAGAATTTTTACGCGATTTAAGTATTATGTTAGGCGCTTGTAATCTTGTAATGTGTTATCTAAAAAGCGCAGTAAAGAATGAAAAACTGTGGCTGACTATGGATGAAAGTACAGACAATAAAAAAAAATCAATCATGTCTATTCTAGTACGGATATTGACCTCGAAAAGACCATCCCACCCTTACTTACTAGTCTGTAAAAGACTGAAAGAATGTACCAACGAAGCAATGTATTGGTTAGCACAATACAGAACTTTGAACTTTTAAATGATGCTGCCGCGGTTATGCTTCGTACATGTCTATTATTCAAAGCTGTTCAACCGAATCTACCACGCATAACAAGTTAGCTTCAGGCTTTACACCTTGTAGTAGACGCTATACGAAAATATTATCCCGATGTGGATCAATTAATAGGACAGACGAAAGCGGTTTTTGTTAAATCTCCCGAAAGGATTAGGCTATTTCATTCAAAATGTCCTGGCATACCGGAACTGCCCCAACCGATTCTTATACGTTCGTATCAATAACGTCTTCCAATGAGCGTACTCTAGCCGTCGGGCGACCTCAGTTACCCAGCATTGCTATAACCAAGGTCGCTCAACGGCTAGAATACGTCCATTGGAAGACATTATTGATATGAATTCGTTGGCTGAGGGAGACATTACTTTAGAAAGAGAGTGTACATACATGCAAGGAGGTTGGAGAAGGACGGCAATAGCTTCGGCAAGGGTTGCTTACCTGCCGTGTCCACGAACTTATTAGGCCTAGGGTACGTGTTTCATTAATTTTAGCATACAGGTATACTACCAGGTTTGGTTAAAAAATTCCTACCCTTTTTTGGTATTGCAATTTATGTGCCACAGAGTATACAACAGTTCATAGGCTGTGGTGGTAAAGCAAATTTACTAAAACTATCATCGGTTTCCGTATCAACATAAAATCTGCACAAACCTACATTTCCAATGTGATTAAAAATATTTGTTTTGAAAGTGATCATATATGTACAGTCAAACACTTCGAAAATGTCCCATTTTATGTTTTTTTAACATCTAACCGTTTCGGTGCGGTGAATACCATTAATTCATGTTCAAGAAAGTGTACCACCTATCCAATTACTTTAAAAAATAATATTGTTGTGTGTGTGTATGTATAAACAAAATGTGGTAGAGATACCCATTCCTCCGACAGGAATTTCAATAAATGATGTAGTAGACCACGTTGAGGTAATTCATGATTAAACAGCAATTTTTTTCCCCTCTATAAGACCAAGAGAAATACATTTAGCTTATTTTTTATTACTCGCTGTATTAATTTCATACAAATTTATAAAGTTTGTGCAGATTATTAGTTGACACGCCTTTATTTAATAATAACTTTATTAATAATAAGACATACCATGCTACAAAAATGGTTTACTAAATAAATACGATACAAATACCTACACATCTACTTAAAAAAGTACAAAATCATTAGGGATATGTGTACGATACTTATGTTTGTCGTCATATATGCAGTACCATTATGATTACGATTATAATCCTACAGCAACACAACAACATCTTCTTCTTAAAAGTAAATTTCATCTAGAGCCTGCTTAACCCTTTTGTGGTTATAATCAGCCACTTTAAATAGAATACGTTTGGTATTACTTCGATTATATCTTCGACAAATTATTTTACAACTGCGACAATATAAATTGTACTTGCGAGCTCTAAAATTAAACACTACGGATAAGTTACATGTTTGTTTACTACATAGCAGCAATAACTTACCTAATAAAACGGAATAACCTAATAAAAAGGAATTCAATAATAAAAATAATAAATAAACAATAGGATAACTTACGACAGGCCTAGTAGTCAACGAACTATGCAATAATATCCTGACATTAACAATTTAATATTGTATAACCGTATTCGATCTAATAATAATGCCCTTTTACGAGGTAAAAGCATTCATCTCCGTCTAGAGGTTGTGTTATAAATATTAGAGTGTATACACGAAACGCATTTGAAGCATTCGCGAAACTACTCGCTTCAAGGCAAAAATTTCTGGAATTAAATGTTGATAGTTTCACGCACGCTGACCGCTGGCTTTTTGCCAATTTCGCTGCCAACACCTTTCATACTCGCTAGCATTTATATTGCATCCAACTTCTAAAGCTACGATCTTAGACTTGCTGCAGTAATTCATTCATATTGTGGGAAATATGTTCATAAAAATTAAAAAAAAAAGATTAATTTTTGGTTCCTAAAAAACGTCACAAAATTCCCGCTACGCCCAGCCAAGTCTAAGAAACGATAGCTTAAAGATACACTAATACGACACGAATTAGCCATTAGTATATTGCCACAATTAATTTCACAAATAAATCGAATATTACAAGTTCCAATCTTAAACTCCATGACTAGATACACACACATGCGCACATTACAACGTTGCCTTCACCCTCCACTTTCTTCCACTTACGAAGAAAGTGTGGGTACCGTAGACAACCTCAACGTATTCGAAATACGCTGGAAGACTTGGTAATGGAACGGAAAATCTGAAATCAGATCGTCCACGATCCTCTGCAACTTATTGCTGATATCCAACTGGTGCTGGTACTCCGATTGTAATTTCGCACTTGTTTTGTACATTAAAAACGGTTGTCTACCTTTGGCTAGTTCCGAATACATTTTATACTTCCTTTGTTGCATGAGGAGCATTTCCAATTTCTGTTTTATTATTTTTATTTAATAGTCTTAAATATTATCATAAACTTTGCAACGATTTAACTTACCAACTGCTTATCAGTTTTTACCAGCTCCATTTCGTTCTGAGTCTCGATATAATTCACTTTGGCCGTCTCGATATCATTCTCCTTCGCAATCAGTTGATCTTGCGACAATTTTAGCTCGTATTCAACATCAGATATTGCTCTGTTGACGTTTTCAATTTCCTAGATGGTGATCATTTCATGCAATTCCTATTAATTTCAACATTAATGGACTTACCGACTTATACGATTTAATCTTATTCCTCAAATCATCAAGCTTCTTATGCATAACCACCTGACTCTGCACAACGTCCCCTAATCTTTTCTCTCTAGCTTCAGCAACCGTAGCGATAGCGTCTCGCCTAAACACGCAGTGCTCCAAATCCGCGATCAGTTTCTCTTGCGCCTTCCTAAGCTGACTATATCTCACGTTCATCCTGTGTATCTCGGTTCGCATAGCGTTAACCTCGCCCCCTACACCTTTCTCCTCGTTTATATTATTCTTCGTCTCCAAGACCATCTTGTACTTCTTCTCCCATTCTAGAGCTTCGCGATTGTTATCTAGCAGCTCCGCACTCAAACGATTAATGTCGTTTTCGATGTCTACGATCTCGGTTTCGGCTTTGACTATTTCCAATTCTTCTTGCTAGAATTTCCGTTAATCGAATACGTACATATTTTAATGCTTTATATAAAGGAGTTACCTTCAATTTGATGATGAATTCATCGTGGAGGAGAGAATTGCCTTCGTCGAGGTTATTTTTGCTGCCCTTTTTCTTGCTCAATGCCTCGGTGAAGTAGACTAGCTGGTTTTGGAGCTTGTTTATGTTGCGTTGCATTTTCTCCTCCTGCTTGTGGTGGATGTCTAATTCGTCGTTGATCTTTAGATTACGTTGTTCCAGAATTAAGGTTTCTGGTGAGAAATAAGAATTTATTATTTTAATATGAACTAGTTACAAACTTACGTTTCCTCAACAAATTGCTGTCATGAATCTGTTCTTCCCTTTGCTCGGAGAGACAAACAACATGCCCTTGCTCACGTAACCAGAATTTCTGCAAATCCTTATTTTTCTCCTGAACATGTTCGATATGCTGTTCCAAAGCACTAATCTTCAATTCATGCGGGGACTTTATATTATCCTAAAAATACAATGGCAACTATCTCAATTACAGTCTCGGAACTAAAATAAGGACATACGAACCCCCCATTTAATCTTCTCTAATCTATTCGTTAACAACTCAATTTCACGTTGCTTCTTATTAACATTCGAATAACATTTGTGGATCTCATCATTATAACCCACGATTTGTTTCTCGACTAATGCTTGTTGCTTCCTCAATTCAGCCAAAGTCCTTGTCAGCTCATCGTTAGTACCCGTTTGACATTCCATTTCCATTAAAACTGTCGCATTGCGATTCTCAGTATTTCCCAGTGTAATTTCCTATCACCAAACAACATCATATCTTGCATCAACATGTTATAAGCTTTACTTACCATTGCTCGATTTTTAACTTTTAAATCGTACAAAAGCTTACTCAAATATCTGCAAGCCTTATCGCTAGTAATCTGATCTCGCATATTTTCCAATATTTGCGTCTCCGTATTCAGTTTTTCGTTCACAGTTTTCTCGAACTGCTTAGTTAGTTGAATGATTTCAGTACTTGCAGCTCGATTTTCCTAAAAATGTTTATCGCTGTAAATTGATGCTGTTATTTTTTGGCCGTAACAATTGCTTTACATTAACGACCCTAGAAATATCATTTTCGATTTGATCGATTATAGCTTGTGTTTGTAGCGTACTCCGTTCTAAATTGTCACGTTTATTATCTTCGACCTCCAATTGATGTCGTGCAGTGTTTAAATCACTTTCGATTCGATTTTTAAACATAGTTAATTGTTCGTTGTTATTCATCTCGCGTTGGCACAGCTTTTTCACTTGTTCTATTTCCGAGAGGATGCTTCGAAGTTTTTCCTTTCGAATACTACAATAAAATTAATAAAATTGGTTAGTTTACACATACGCCAATAAATAAATTAGTTTATACTAGATTAACTCACGTTAATTCTTGATTTACATGAGTAAAATGTTTGTCTCTATTTGATATGGCAATAATTACAGAATGCCAACCATGTAATAAACAACGATGTTCACTTTCAGCCGCTTCAATATCCGTATTACTGATAGCTATTGTTTCGGCTAATTTCTCTCGTTCCTCCTCTTTTACACGCAGTTGCATTAACATCGTCTCCAATTCAGCCTCCAAATCCCACACATCAGTCATTAATTTATATACCAGCATATCCTATAAAACATCCTATTAGAAAGGAATTAGAATAGTTGAAAATCTTATACTTGTTGTCGTTTTTCTTCCGCTAATTTTGCTTTATCCTTCTTCGTTTTTTCAAACATTCTTTGATTCAGTTTCAATTCGCTCTCAATATCATCTTCCCAACTTGACATTTGTTGCACTAACAAATTTAGCGAATCTATTTCCTTCCGTAACTCAATTTCTTTAAACACATTGATGAATAAACAAACCTAGCTAACGTTGAATATATTACCTTTCTTTTCGGTTTCAAATAACTTGTTGCGGCAATTCTTATGTTCATCGAGAGCAGCATGTAACTTCACCTCGTTTTCTTCCCGTGCAGCAATTATATTTTGCAATTGCGTAACACTATTTTCCAAATCGGTTTGCTGCTTTGAAACGATTTGTTGAGTTTCGTATGCGTCAACCCCCAGCTGATCTTTCTCCACTTGCTTCTTCTTTGAAGCAGTTTCCTAATAAATAATTGAAATGAAAACGCTTCTCTTTAATATATAGCAGAACTTACATATTCAAGTATCTCATTTCTCAAATAATCAATCTGTTTCTCTAAATGTTCTTTAAGAGCACGTTGAAATCGCTCTAACAGAGGATGGTCAGGTTCCAATACTTTAAGATTTTCCTCCTGTTCAGGATCTGCTTTCTTCTCATACGGTGAAAGCTGAAAAGATGCTTCACCCTCCTGAGAAGTTGGAAAATACTGCTTGGGTTCCTTCTCCGGTGACTGATCAAGAAATTTAAATGCATCTTTCACTAATGCTGCGCCAAGATCTTCATTGCTCATTATGTTAGTTTTTTCGGTAATTCTCCACTTCCACTAAAGCCTTTTCTAATTGCAGCTGTCTAATAGTTTTATCAATCAAATTCGTATAATAATTTTGAATTTTCGTTGCCATGGTGCTTCAGATATGTAATTAAAAAAAAAATGAAAATTTGGATCAAATGCAACTAATCAATTGGAGTAAATGTACAACCTTCTTTTATACTCAGTATACATGATGCAATTTCTTATTTCTATTAGATTATTCGCGATATATATGTAAAAAATTATTGATAAATTGTTGTTGCAAACGTAGGTCAACCACTTTCATTTATAACGGGAAATATGTTTATTGAATATTAGAATTAGATCATCTAATCAATATGCGAGACAAGATTCCTAAAGTTATAATAAAGTTATTTATCTTTATTTAATAATTTAGTAACGATAAACAGTATGTAAATAACTTCTTTTATTTATTTAATTATCTTGAGATATTTTAATTAAAAGATTAGATAAAATAATAAAAAATTTTTAAGATTAAAGGAGCGCGGTTTGGACGAACACGTGGAGCTCAAAGGTGGCGCCACCTATCCCCTTTCGTAAAAATTCCCGTACTGTCATTGTCAATTTTTTTTTCGAAGAGGTTCTGTTATTTGCGTTCAAGTCTTAGAAGATCGCTGATCGCGGAAAATTCTCGATAATGTCGTCGAATACGGATGTCAGTTATAACGAGACGGAAAATGCGTGCGTCGTGTGCTTTAAAAACGTCGACATATATTCGGTGGGTGTTTGTGATCATCCCGTCTGTTACGAATGCTCGACCAGGATGAGGGTCCTATGCAAACAGAACGAATGCCCTATATGTAGACAGGACATGCCGAAGGTAGGTTCGTGTAGGTATTAGAGCGCACAGTTATGAACTGCGTGCGTTAAATATAGACCGCTGATTTTGACGGTCATTGCTCATTATATAACTGACCACCTGCATTGTATATCTTCTATTCGCACGAAAGCTTGATAACCAAAAAAGAAAAACATATGCCTGTGCACCTATTGAAAATGCTTTATCTGAAGTCGTAAAATGCGAAGTTATTTTTATGCTGACGAAGCTGTTATCAGGAATTAACTATCTGGCGACGCATGCTGGATACATGTTTGGGAAATTCTGCAGTTTTCGAAATGTGTACTCGTGGTGTAAACGTAAATAAATAAGACGTAGATACTTCTAATTTTAATTTTCGCGTTCGAAATGGGTTTTGTTTTGGTAGCTTGAAGCACAAATTGTGTTATCTTTAATATGTTATTGTGCCTTAATCTAACCTGGTACATTTTCCGTTGAATTTGATGTAGATACAGAGATATGAGTTGATAAAATAACGTTTACGTGTGAAGTTACATGAATCGGACCGGTGAATCCCCAAGTTTACATCACAAATTAGGAAATCCAGCTTACAACTCAAAATTTATTCATAAATATGTAAGGATTATCGTTTCTGATAGATCTTGTCAGAAAAAACGTGTATTTTTTTTTAATTGTTGGCTTCACTGCTTTATATGCGTATACGGGGTGGCTCAATATTGGTTTATGCATGGATGGAGCACAGCTTCACGTAATGGAATTAAATTTACAATTAGCAGTTCCCAGGTTTCTAGTTTAGATTGTTGGAATCACAAAACCTTTTAATTCCTAATATATTTCGGATAATCTATAATTGCGGATAACCTGGTTCGGAAAACAGAGAATTTACTGTATTATACACTAACATTCCGTTTTTCTTGTTCATCATAGGTAATATTCACTAAAGAAGTAGATCTATTCAATAATCTCAGACCAAAAGCTGAACGCACCAACCTCCAAGAACGAAGAATCGGCATCCTATTCTACTCGGGTTCTGTCCAAAGAGCGTACTACCGCCTGTTGGAGCACAATTGCACGATATGCGACAATCGTGGACGTCGATGGCCGTTCCGCACCTTCCAAGAACTCAAAGACCATATGCGTAGGGAGCACGAGCTGTTCTACTGTGATCTATGCGTCAATAATTTGAAGATATTCACTTTCGAAAGGCGTTGCTACACTAGGAGCGAGTTAGCTCTGCATAGACGGAAAGGAGATGCGGATAACACGTCTCACAGGTTTGTTTTTTTTTTTTTCATGTTTGAATGATTTTTATTCTGATTTAATTGTGTTTTGTGCGTTAGGGGGCATCCTTTATGCGAGTTCTGCGACGTGAGATATATGGATAACGATGAGCTCTTCAGGCATCTGCGGAGGGATCATTTGTTCTGTCATTTCTGCGATGCAGATGGCAAGCACCAGTATTACAATTCGTATGAGGATTTGAGGAAGCATTTCCTAGAAGATCATTACGTGTGTGAGGAAGGGGATTGCAAAAACGAACAGTTTACTTCAGTATTTCGAACAGATATTGATTTGAGAGGTAAAATAATTCCTAGATTTTGCGTTAAATACAATAATTTGTTTTTATTGCAGCACATATCACAAACGTGCATTCTAAGCACATGAGTAAATCGGCTACTAAGCAAGCTAGGACATTAGAGTTAGAATTTCGGTTTAAAGGTAGAAGACAACAAAATAATGATGGGTAATTCTCTCCTGTACAGGAAGAAGAACACATTTATATGTATTTTATTTCAGGGGGGACGATTTCGAGGGCGCTGTGGGTTATGAAGGCTACAACATGGAGCCAGGAGGGAATCGTAACGGCCAGCAGAATCAAAAACCGTTCGTGAACCCGATAAATTCGGCTGACTTCCCTTCCCTAGGTAACGCGACCGAAGTGCCCCAAACGCGAGCGACATCTAGCGTGACATTTACAAAGATTAGTTCGAAACCGTTCCGAGCCGAAGATTTTCCAAGCTTAGGTAACACCCTTATTAATAATTTTGACATATTTACAAGCACATTACAACGATACAACCTACGTCTATCTTTCCTTCCTATTCCAGCATTTTTGTAACCTAACAAAATACGTAAATCTGCTTTCGCTCCCGCTTGGAATTTCTGCGATTTAAAAAACCTGACACATCAGCGTTATCTCGTAGTTTGATTTCCTTAATGTTCAGACTAGCCATCGTCAGGGCTAGTTTAGGGTTTTTGGTTCTTAGCTACACAATTATACCATCCTCCCGACTTACTCCTCACTTACTACATTCCTCACAGATGTCGCCACATAATAACATATTCCAAAATCCCCACTTTTTACCGTCTTAAACTGCAATAAAATTTAACGCTGTCATAGGTAGCAGGCCGGGTACGGCTAGATCATCGAACGTTACGATAACCACCTCAAGTAAGATAGCCGGAACGAAAGGCGTTGTTTCCGGGAAAGCCCCCGAAGTTACCATACAGACTAGTAGGAGACCGCAGCATTTAGCGATAAATCAACAGAATTTCCCGTCGTTAGGTGGCGCCACTCCCGGTAATAGTACAGTCAGATTTAGTATAAGGTAAATTGAATTAAATCGATTTAATCTCGTAATATTAAACCCGGTTTCGCATTTACAGCAATAACACCCAAGACAGGCCGCAATCATCGCGACCCAACGTCTCCATCCACGTCAGTAATCAAGCGGACGTAGCTATCACGACTAGAATTACTACAGCGCCGACGAGTACCCAACAACCGCGACCTAAATCGTCGGAAGCTTTCCCGGCGTTGAGTAGTGCGCCGATACGGGAAGCCCAGTGGGTGTTGCAGAAACCAAAGAAGCATGTCGAACCTGCGAAGGTTAGCAAAGTGGCGCCGGCTCCCCAGTTACCGCCTAGTAATCTAGATTTTCCCGTTCTAACTAAAACTGTGAAGAGCGAATCGAAAACGAAGAAGAGGAGTAGTGTTACGATGCCCGTTTCAAATTCTTGGGTGAATTTGAACAGTTTTAACATTGAAGCTAATAATAGCGCGAAAAATTCGAAGAAGGACGCTGCTAATAAGAGTGTTAGTAACGATAATAATGTAAATTCGGACGGTAGAAAAGTAACTGCGTTGAATAATAAAGTTAGTGATAAAAGTGGTGATAATTCTAATAGGAATAAGAAGAAAAAGCATAAATCGGCGGATAAGACGAGTTCCCATCAAGAAAACGGCGAGAACGACTTTAATGCTAAAGAGAAGATTGAGAATTTAGATCATGTCGATTTCAACAAGAATGGGATCGTTAAGAAAATATCGCAATTACAAATCGACACCTTCAACCACCAACATAAAGAGAACGGGTTAGGCGAAGATTTCCCCGTTTTAGGCGATAGGAAACCCCCTCCCGGATTCAACGTTAAACCGCCACCCGGTTTCGATAACTGCAACGCGTTATTGCCGAATAACGACCTAACCTTTACGAACAGCAGCGGACAATCCTACTCGATCCTACCGACGAGCTACGAGTACCATCTCCCGCCGAATTTCGAGATCCGCAACAAGAAACTCATAGACAGTTTGATGAATTTAGGGAACAAAGACGAGGAGATTCGGGAGTTCAAAATGTACTCGGATCTGTTCAGGAAAGGCTCGTACTCGGCCAAGAACTATTACGAACACTGTCAGATCTTCTTGGGGGACGATTTCGATAGGGTGTTCCCCGAATTGTTAGCGTTGCTGCCGGATATAACGAAACAGCAGGATCTATACCGGGTGCACGCTAAGAAGGATTTGGAGGTGTGCAAGACGTGCAATCAGATCGTTTTGTATCGGGATCTAAGGAGTCACTTATCTAATCATACGCTAGAGAACAGTTTCCCTGTTTTAGAACATCCTGTAGAGCCTGTAAGTAACTATTGGAAAAAATAATGAATAATTGATAGCGATATGTTGTTGAAACGTGAGGTAAAAGCGGAATTTGTACCTTGTATACAGGGTTTTGATATTATTATTTCTCTCTGCCAAATTGAGATAAGATGTGGACGAAGAAAAAAAACTTGTATATATCTTTTTTTTTCGAGAATAAGTTTAATTTATTCATTATTTTAAATATTTATTATATTTTTTTATTAGAGTTACTGTGCAAAACGGTGTAAACTGAAGTAAAAGTTTTATATCGTTGTAAACAGGGTTTATTTTAGTTTGTTTTTTCGGCAATTGTTTTGACAAGATTTTATTTTTTCGAAAATACTGATGTAAAACTTGTCAAAACCTTGATCTGCTCAATGTACAGGTGCACACGTTATTAAAATTATTAATGTGCCTTTTACCAGCGTATAAAAAATGCAAAATATGTTCTTCTTTTATAAAATGTTGTGTACACAAAGAATAGAACACTAACCTACCTAAATAATCAAATCAACCTGTCTTGCCTAGCCTAACGTTTTACCAAATCGGATCCGACTTACGTTTCTTATTCTGTCAAATATAGTTTCTTCTGTGTCTTTGTGTTACAAGCACGAAACTAACTTCTAAGACGCCTTGGGTCGTTATTTTTCGCGATAACTGTGGTATAAAATGATAATAGTATTTATATAATGCGTTGACACAATAATAATACTGCAATAAGTGAGTGAATAAAGGGGATAATCAAGATTTTTGCAGGAATTGTAAATAATATTAACATATACGTTTTTAAAGTACGTTTATTGAGAAAAATATTAAAATAAATTAAGCGTTACTATTGAAAATGAAATATGGAAAATTACAAAAAATAAAAAATGAGTTGATGAGAAATGGCGGGAAAAAGTAATAAAGATGAAAATGCTGACGTTATTTGATACTTTTAATAATTTTAAACTTGTATATTTTCTATATTATTAATAAAGAATCCTATTATTGCTTTTCCGTGTATTTATTTCTATTTATTTATTTTCTGTACGCATCATTGAGACGGTTGAAGTGAGACCGAAAGAGACAAATGGTGGTTTCTTGGTTTTCGACCGCAGTGCGTGTAACCTCACAAAAAATACTGCATTGTTTATTATTTATAATGCTGTTATAGTTGCATCTTCCAAATTAAATGCCGCCTATAATGTTACCCACAAAATTGAGTTTCAAGGAAAAGCATAAAATAAAATCTGTTGAAAATGTTCATAACCCCGAAAAAATTGACATTTAACGGTTATTTCACGCAATTCATTACAAAAACAGTTGGTGTACCTGTACTCTACGTCAAATGTTACGAGGATCCTCCCAAAAGTAATATTCAGCGAGCTCTAGCGGACATTGCACGCAATATAGAGAACTTATGTCAAAAACTCGTTGGTATCATATGATAGTGCGACTCCTTTAAAGGGGGAAAAGTTTCAAAAACTCGAATAGATCAGTCTGTTCTCGCCTAATTTCGATCTCTTCTCCAAGCTGAATCAACCCCTTCGAAAGATGCGTTTTGTTACGCTGGAAGTGTGAAGAAGATAAGTGATAGGACAGAATCAGCTTGCGACTCTGTGCTGTTCTAAATGTGACTCGAATCTGGTTGCCTTTGTTTATTCTTACCTTTCCGGAGGATCCTTTCAGTTTAAGTCCTGCGGCAAACTCACGGCTCCCAGACGCGTCAAAGATGGCGTTTTCGGGGTTTCCTGCAGGGACTTGTTTTTCACTTTTATCCATATTTACTTCATACAGCGTGATGGGCTGATTTGCAGGCGTCTTCAGCGATTCAATGTGTCAACCACGCTAGAGCCGAAAACCCGGAGGGTCACAAGGTTTTCGCCTCTAGCGTGGTTGACACATTGAATTACCGTCACTTTCTGACTTCTCTCAACAACCTTGCATTTCTGAGACTCCTCCAACGTTAATTTTTCTCCCATTTCACTACCAAAATGTTGTGAACCTGCGGGTTTTCGCCTCTAGCGTGGTTAATACACTGAATTACCGTGACTTTCCTCAATTTTTAACTTGTAAAACGTCTCCAACGTTGAAATTTTACACGTTTCACCAGAATGCAATGCTAAATGTGATCCTTGGCCAACCAACCGCTTTTATTTTTTTTTTAATAATCACCTGTCACTGTCAAAATGAAGCAATCATGTATGCAAAAAGTTTTTTTTATTTCATTTTTCATTTTTTTATCTCAGTATAAATAGAATAAGAATATATATTATATTATATATTTGGAACTCAGGTCTATCACTTTGCAAAACTATATTCGAGGATTACAAAGGAAAATACTCACGCTACCAAAAATCAAAATATAAATATTAAAAAATAAAAAACAATCTTGTTTTTCCTTTTTTTCCGTTTTTAGAGCCAAACTTCTTTCAATTTATTGCTTAGAAGTAACATAGATGGAAAATAGAATGATTTTTAGTAGGAATTGAGTACAAAATAGGAAAAAATTTATAAAAGAAAAAAATATTTCCCTTTCGACGAAACGAATTTTTTGACACAATTCTTGTGTACCGAATAACGGTGAAGATTTCCTTAGCTAGCCGGTACTTCTTTAGGTGATGCAATATCGTTGTTCAGTTGCGAACCGTCTACACATTTCCACAAGCCGTACGTTTTTCCAATATTCGTCTGCCACAATCGCAATGTACCATCTTCAGAACCTGAAGCGTACAACTCACCGTCGGGCGAGAATCTGACGCAGTGTACCGGCCCGAAATGACCTTTAAATGATTCTAAAAATTAAATTTATCGATTAATAATTTATTATCGCCGGGTGCGGGTAAGATTTAAATTAAATCCTCACCAATTTCTGTACCGGTGATGTAATCGAATTTGTATACTTTGAGATCGTCTCCACCCGCGACGAATATGCTTTTATCGGGATGTAACGAGGCTGAGTTTACTGTCGTGGGTATCGTGAAGTCTTTTATTTTCGTCACTACGTTGTCGGCGTTTAAAAATGTTACCGTATTAGAATGCGCTACCGTTAGTACGGAACCATCCCTTGAAACTTCTAAGCTGTTCGGATTTGAAGGGAATTCCAATTTTTGTACTTCCTATACAAATAAACAAGATTAAAATGATGTCAACCTAAATTAGTAAAAGAAAAAATTACCTTGCCCGAATTTCTATCCCAAACTCTAATCGTCTTATCATCAGCGCAGGAGACCAAACACCTATCATTCCTGAAGAACAACACGTGTCGGATCCCCGCCGTGTGGCCGTAGAAAACATCCGGACCTATACAAATCGGAATTTACAAAAAAATATCTCAAGTCCGAACGTTTAAACTTACTAGCTTCCGGTTTTTGTAAATCGAATATCTTGACCAGTTTCTCGTTGCTGCCAGTCGCTAATAGGGCGGTATCTTTAGAGAAATTCACGCTCTTTACGATGTGGTTGTGTTGGAACGAATGCAGCTCCTCGCCCGTAATAGCATCCCATACTTTGCCGGTGAAGTCGGCGGCCCCGCTCGCTGCCCTCGTCGCTTCCGGATTTAGGGCCACCCCCCATACGGCTCCCTTGTGACCTTCGAAGGTACCTATCCAATCGCCGGTTTCGCCTTGCCGCAGCATAGGTTTTCCATCTGTTATGTTATGGAAAATATTATTAATTGCAAGTGTAAATGTCATAATATTAGAAGGACCCTAAAAATAGAACTAAAAAACCGACCAATACCGGATTTTTCTTGTGCAAAGAATTTCGATCACCCTGTATAACACAAAAATTTTATTATTCAAATTTCCATCGAAATCTCAATACAAAATATGATAAATTTAATATTTAACAAATATTTGTTACTAAATTCTAATAAACAATCGTGGTAAATAACGACTCTGTATTAATTTAATCTGATTAAAAATTCTATTTAGCGCAGTTTTTACGCACGCATCAAGATAATCCAGCTTAACACAGCTTGGATACTTACACATATTATTTCATTATTGCGACAAACATTTTAGAAAGTTAATTCATAAATTCTTCTATTTATCAATTTTTTGCAAAAGTTTGTAAATTTAATCGCTACATTTTCGCCTTAAAATAAATTTTACGCAATAACGCCTCGTGCAAATTAAGCTCAACGATAAATTTGACAGATCCCTCGCCTATATTCGCAACAGCGTTTATTTTAATTTTTTATTCGGATCAAAGTGAAAACTTAAATGTTTTCGACTAACTTTCTGCTACGTCCCATAATATTAATTTCTAGGTTAGTCGGTGCGATGCAGAAAGGTTATGACCACGCCAAATAGAAAGTGATAAAGTTTTCAAGTTGAAAAACACGAGGAAACCGACACGGACAGGTCGACCTTAGCAATAAGAAGTCTCGAGACGGCAAAACAAGGTTGATGTGAGGGTTTACTTGTCGCATACACGTATGTATTAAAAAAAAATTAGGCCAAGGTAGGTGTAGATATATACAAACTACAAGATCATCTGTTCATCGTATACGATGAGGCGTAGTTGGATTGGAACTCACCCTTGCAAGCCGAAATGAGGAAATATCCGCTATCGGTGACGGAGCTGAAGTCCAGGTGTACGACGGGCCTGGTATGCCCGCTACAGGTTAATGGGGTTTGTCTTAGATTTGCCATTTTCGCGAACGATGTTGAATAGTGCAACACACATCACTTGAGTTCGGTATCGAACTGAAGAAATTTGACAACTATTAACACTGAATTGAGGTGAAATTGGTGCGCGTGCGCCAGGTGCGTGAATATAGGTAGGAGTAATTTCGAATGTAGTCGACCCTCGGAAATGTTTTCAAAATTTCTTATACAAGGATATTTCCTGTTTATTTCTACTTTTGTTACACCTTGATAAATAAAAGTAATGTCTAATTAATTAATCTGATGGGACATGTCAGAATTCAAAACAATTCTTATGTCAAATACGTCAAAATGAAATTATTATACGAGGGTCGTTAGCAAAGTTTTCAACGTTTCTTGAAATTAATCTATTTTGGACAAAAAATTGTCTTAGGAGCAAACATATCTTGGGCCGGTATTAGGGGTTTCAGAATGACACATATTTAAACGCATATTTATTGATATCAGTAAACATATATATGACAGCTGTTTCTGTCAGTTTCTTCTATTGTTGTTCAATAATAACTGCAATCTCTTTTCCTTTTTTTAGTATAAATCCCAATATATCTCAGTACAAGCGACCAACACAACAAAAATTAATTGGAACATTTTAGACTTATGAGTCTGCGTATTTGTTGGTCTACACTCGTATATAAGCTCAAAAATATGTAACCCAAATAACATCTAATATTTACAGGGTTTCCCATATATATGACACATATTTTTCCAAAATATGCATTACTCATAATTCTCATTTGTAACAATAATTGGTATTTCAATTAGAAATAAAGGATGCTCAAAAGTATCAATCGGTGTCTCGAAATCCTCTTTATCTAAAGAGGATACACTCGTATCTACAAGCGTTCTAATCGGGATGGATTTTAAGAATGCCTCGAATGGATCCTCATCGAAAACTTCATCCAAGGTATCAATCGGAGTTTCAAAATCTTCTTCCGAGGTAAACGTTCGAATTGGGATCGAATTGAGAAATGCTTCGACTGGATCTTCGTTGAAAATTTCCGTATTTAGCTCCAGATCATTGTTAACATGGTGAAATGTATGTACGATTTCAGTTTTGATATCCCCATTAGCGTTAATACTTTCATCTAGGAATTTGATATTGTGTAATTTGTATCTCTTCTTGAATTTATCGAACCAACCCTTGCTAGCAACAAATGTGGGTTTTTTCTTATCAATGTCATTATCGTAATCAATAGAGTTTAGTTCGTTGAAGATAAGCAGTGCTTGATTTTGTATCGAACGTGTATCCATACTTATATTTTGATTGTTATTCACAGTTATCCATTCGACTAATAACTTTTCCATTCGAAGTACAGTCGAACTTCGATAATATTTAGCACATTCTAAATTGTTCGGTGGTACTTCTTTTATTGACTTTTTAATAGTATTTGCGTTTTGTTTAATTCCACAAACTGTTGATTGGTTGAGGTTATGTAACCTTGCTATATTGCAAATTTTTTCACCTCTATCCAGGGCTTCGATAATACACGATTTTAATGCTAAACTCAGTTTAGTTCTCTTTCTTTTAGTTATTTTGTGCGATATATCACTAATTGAAGTCATTAATTAAAAATGTATATAGTAAGTATTTATGTAAGTACGAATAAATTTCAAATTAAATTATATGAAAGAAGATCTTGCCAACTTAAGTTGAGGTTGGCTAAATTTTATTGATTTTTTTTGTATATGTAATGGCTTTTATTTTATTATTATTGCGGAAATTATAATAATTTTTATTTCTATTAAATAAATTAATTATATTTATTAATTTTTAAGTAAATTAATTTATATATTGACATATTAGTTTTCAAGTTGGCATCCTTTTATATTCTAAGAACGTCAAGTTTATAGTTCACATGGTTTTGAAAGTTCAAGGTAATGTTTGCGGAAATGTAATAAATAACATCTATGTAACAGAACATGAGAACAGTTAACTCTGTATGTAGCATATATAGAGTGATGTGATATATAAATTGAACAATATTTGCAAAAATAATTCTGAAAATGAAAAATTGTATTATATGTAATGAAGATGGTAAATACAAGTGCCCTACTTGTTTAATTTATTAGTAAGTATTCATATTTAACTAACTACATTTTAAACAAACAGATTTAATCGCTATAGCTGTTCAGTGACTTGTTGTAAAAAGCACAGAGAGAATAAATGCGACGTAGTTAAAAAAGAAGAACCGATGCTTCAACCTGTACCACAATCGAGTGAAATCCGATACCCGACTGTTGATACCGTACCGCTTGAAAAACTCAAATTATTGCGTAAGTATGGACATTTTTGGAGTGATGTCTAATTAGGGTTGATTTTATTGTATATTTTAGAGAGGGACAAAACGTTGAAGCAGATTTTAGAGAATCCTCACCTGCGAGATTTATTACAGACAATCGATAAGGCGGAGAATGCTGACGTTGAGATGCAGAAAGCTATGTTGGAACCGTTGTTTGTGGAATTTGCCGATGCTTGTTTGAATGTTGTTGAACCAAAATCCGACGATGAAACGTAACAGTTTTGTTAAATTTAAATATTAATCGTACGTATTAAGTATTTCTATTTTATTACCAGGATGAAACTTGAATTATATTGTTGATATTCTATTAAGTGATGTATGATATATTTAATATACGAAATAAATATGTATTTCGCTGTATGAAATATGTTTGATCTTCAGCTGGTACATTTTGTACGACCTGAGAATTAGAACCAAATAAGACCAACATGGATGTTTACAACAATTATTTATTATAAACATTGGAATATGTTAACATTATGCACTAGAAGATAAAAACACTTGAACAAAAATATATAGTACAATTGTTATAATATGGCAAAAATATTGGCCCTTTCAAAAAATTTATATTAATAATTATACAAACATATCGTATTACCATATGTCCTGTATGTGTATACTTTGAGCACAAAATATTTTCATTTCGAATTACTATTGAACACTGTGTGACATGACAAGACTTTTATTCCTGTTTCCTTTTCCTTCGTAATATTGTGTTCGGATTTAAATCCGTTTAATACAAATTACTTCTGTAAACAAACTTTTCCGAGTACAATATATGTACAAGTTTTCAAATAAATCCTACTTTAGTCAGTTAATCCAAACACGTACAGATATCCCCTCGCTTAAAGCACCCAGTCGAAGATCATTTTTATTATTTGTAGTATAAAAAAACTCGATCACAGCAACAAAAAGTATAGAATTGAGAGATGCTTTATCGAGGGTATCTGCAAATGGGATGTCCAGCGATATTTAAATATATATAAGGTAAATTCATATAAATAACAATACTTTGACTTTTAATATCCTTAATAACTAATTTTATCGCATATAATTAGAGTGAGAACACATGTTGTAGTATATAAGTCGTTTTTTTTCTTTAAAA
Source organism: Popillia japonica (assembly GCA_004785975.1). Taxonomy (NCBI): domain Eukaryota; kingdom Metazoa; phylum Arthropoda; class Insecta; order Coleoptera; family Scarabaeidae; genus Popillia; species Popillia japonica. The sequence goes on from SMLS01068852.1 coordinate 36,270, forward strand.
AAATACGCAGAACAGTAAAAACAAAATGCAATGAGAATCATTCGAAAATAAAAAAGGAATTGTGTTTATACTGTATGTAGTGCTTTATAATAGTACAGAGATAATATATTTAGGTTTTTAAAATTCCTATCTACAAGGTTGTATAAAATATTTTAAAAACGGTTTTAATTATTAAATCGGGAACTTAAATATAACTTTCCGCAATAAATTTGATCGAAATCAAAAAAACACATTCGCACCTGTAAATTGTTTCCACTTATATAATAGATATTTAAATAACATGCACACATAATATGGAAATATATAACATACACCTTAATAGAGATATACATCTTGTTTTCCTTTAACGATCTAAATTGGATAATCTTAAGTCTTAAAAAAATTTAGTAGCATAAAAACAGTAATTACGGAAATATATTAAATACAACATTAATTAGATACTTAATTACAATATTACGGTTACCTAAAAGCTAATGGAGGAACAAAATGAGCTTAACTAGATCTAGTATCGCTCCAATTACAACTGATGATTGTGAATACGTTGAGAATTGCTAGAAATGGTAATTACGTAAGTTCAGGTTTTAGAATATCCTTCTATTATTATATGTATATCGGCACCCTTTTAATCTCAAATTTGTCCTATCCAGTCGAGTCATACAACCTATATCGTATTAAAAAAAGTAATCTCACAGAAAGCACTCAGTTTTTTTTTTTATGTTTATTTTATCGATACAATTCGTTTTTCCATTAAAGCAACTTTTAGCAATCGTATCGTTATCACAAAGAAATCTAAGTCGATGAACCAGTCGAGTTATTTTTAACTGTCGATCTTGAATTTTTGTTTCGGAACAAGTTTACGAATCAAATTTGTCATTTACTTAGACTTCCACAAATAGCTTTTTATATATTTTCCTATCGTGTATCAAAAAAAATCATGCTCAATACTTTTATTCCTTTTAATTCGATTGCACTATATTTTTTTAAGTTTGAGCAACTACGTTTTTGTACTCTATACCATTTTGCGGGGATATAACGAATAATTATCTACAGTTCTCTCTTTTTTTTAATGTAATTCTAGCAATTGTATCGTAATAAGAAGTTTTGATCGGATTACCATGGATTGCATTCTTTATCTCATCTTCGATTATCAATTAATCTATCTATAATAATAATAACATGTGTAAAAGTAGATTACTAATCTTAATCTCATAGAATATAGTATTATAATTAAAAAGTGATGCGAAACGTCTCCGAAGAAAATGTTGATCAATTCAGTCTGTTAATGTTACATTCGGTCCTACATTTTATCAGTTCTTTCTTGTGTTTTTCTTTTTTTGTTTATTTTAATGTTGCTCGCTGTAAAAAAAAACAAAAGCGATGTATTAAAAATGGTTATATTTAATTTTATCACTAAAGTGGTATTTTTTCTCTACATACTATTAGTGTGCTATTGAGATCTTATTAAATGACTCAACCTATGACTACACTCCGTAAAACGATTGTAAAGAGAATCAATCCTTTATGTGGTACATAAATATTTCTAAATCGATTCGAGCAATTAAAAAATATTTCTAGGTGAGTAACGATTACGTTTCTGGCTCGGATCTTCCTCGCTGTCATAACGATAGTATTCTTCTTTATCGGTATGGCAAGTCAACGTTTAGTATGCCATCCGATCAAGAATTATAATGACAGCAAATTGATCGATCTGCTCGACGAGTCTTTCTCGTTTAAGGACGCTGTGGGAGTTGACGTGATGTGAGGCAAGTCCTCTCGGATTGTCACCGGAATAGGAGTGCCTACCACGTGTTTAGGCAGCAGAACAAAATCAAAGTGGATAACGTGTGTAATTACATAGAAGAGTTCGATATTTAAAGCGCGTTAAATGAATTACAAGAGGATATAAAGGTGCCGGTCGGTGCGGAGATACTTTCGCCCGAAGACAAAGCTAAATTGACCGAATTGGCTGATTCTAACATATCGAATATTAATTTCGATAGATTCACGACAGTGGTATGTCGGTACATCTCATTACATGGCTTAATAATGTTTAATCATGTTGTAGTTGGAGGATAATTTAACCAAAGTTGATTTAAATTATTTAGTGAAACAATTAGATGCAGTTCTTGAAACTGTGAACCGCCGAATGGTTCCTGAAGAGATAAAAGCTAACCTTCAAGTTAGTAAGTTGCATTTAGAAACGTATCAGGAAAAATTAGTAGTTCCAATGACGCAGAATGCGGAAAAATTGATTGTAAGACTTTTTAATTTTTCGTAGTTTTAAATTGATGTTTAAGTTTATTCTTTTTCTTGTTTGTTTGTTTGACAGGATATAGCTAAGAATATGGAACAGAATTTGAAATTTGGAAAATCATCTTTCAGGGAAGCCATCACCGAACTGATTGACGAAGTTGAGTAAGCTGAGGAATATCTACAACAGAACGGAACGTCTCTATTAGGCGTAGTAAGTGTTGAATTGGATATATTTAAAAGATTTAAAAATGTGTTAATTTTTAGATTGCTACTAATTTCACGTTCGCTATCAGGGGACAAGTCGTAGGTTATTTGGACCGGGTCGTCGATAATATTGACGTGAATATCGAGCAGTGTGGACCTCTGAGTAACGTTCTGAATGTTACTTTAACTGCAACATGCGACCGGGTTTTGTTACCTATTGTAAGTGATTTACAACTCCGATATTTAGTCTTTAGTTTATAAGTACATAGATGGTTTACCAGACTCTTCGAGTTTGGTCCAGCATCCCACTGATCAGCGATTCTATTGATCTAAACTATCACAGCAGTCTTTCCATTTAAGTACAATATCTTTACTTTTGCCGTAATACGGCCCCAGGCGGAGGCAACTGTTAGTTTTTTGTTTGTTATATTTATCGTAGTAGACTGCTGCGGTCTATGGTTATGTTGGTCTTGGTTATGTTAGTGTCATACTTAGTTATAGAACATACAATTTTGAACAAATAAAAAATATTCGCGAACAAATGAGAGCTTCCATGTTTTTTTTACGGAGTGTAGTATAAAATAGAACTGCATAGCGAGCTTCGACGGGATCGTGATAAATCGAATCAGCTCATCGATATTCGCGAGAAAATGTCATATTTTAAACTCTTCAAATTTTTCTCGGTACGGGTTTATAAGTGCGGAAAATAGGCCTAAACTGTGGAGAGTTTCGTCAACTTTACATTGATGTAAGCAGCTTATGTCGTAATTTTCACAAAATCGTTAAAAAGATCCTCCCAGTGAGGTATGTTATTTAAATGAATTTGCGTTCAGAAACGATCTTATCTGTCAGTGCTGTCAAAATTTTGCCGGCATTTTTTCAAGTGAGATGTCGCTATCTACGAAATCTTATACGGAGAGAACAAAACACCACTTAATTATCACTTATCACAATTTACAAGTTAACTTTTCTTGAGACTTAAAAAAACAACTTCTACATAATTTTTTTAAATAATTATAACGAAATTTAGTAATAAATAATAATAAAAAAATTGTCAAGATATTGTTAACTTTAAAATATGACAAATCCTACTTACCTGTTACCTGGGTAATAATAGGGCGGCGGTCTCTCGTATTCCGTCGGAGCTCGTTGGTATTGCGGCGGACCGCCGTGCGGAAAATCCTCCCATTGTTGCCTATAATAACAAGATAAAAATGCAAGCGACGATACTAAAACATACAGCAACAAATACAGCTGCTTGAACGAATACAAACATCCCGGTCCCGGTTGTATTACCCGCGAAAACGACAAATGTTTAGAAGGAGGAAAGAGGACTACATACATATATAGGCTGGAGTTATCAGGAATTTAGAGCGAGATGAATTTGTGATTATGTAACAATACATAGATGATCCCTCGGATAATATCATTTGTATCATAGGTTTATTTATTTTTAAATATTTATTATGGATATTTTTAGAAATATGGATAAAGTATATGTACGGATTTACATTTTTTTGATTAAATGATAAGTGTGTTATCTTAAAAATAAAAAGGCTTTGGAAAGAAGCAAGGATGGAGACGATTGCAACATGTATCAGAAATATGTGGTCCCTATATTATTGTCATACCTGAAATAGGAAATAGAGAAGAATATTAGTGGATAATTTTCGGAAATTCGGAATAATAAATCAGTGTTTACTACAGTGGCGGCTGGTACTATTTCACAATTTCGTGTCTTCATTCATGCCACTGTTATTAAAGCCCGCAAGAATTGGTCCGATTTCAGCGGCAGTAAATCGGGAGCAACCTTAAGGGCGCGCTTGTTGTACGAGTATGTATGTATGTAGTGAATATGTAGTTTGTAGGCAGTCATCATACGGTGATTGCATTTCATTTCTTCATTGCTTAAGTACCCGCATTGACCCCGGTGTGACCCAACCCACTTGTGCTACTACGCTGTTTCAGTTAGGATTTGTCAAACTGTAGAAACGTACGTCTGAGCATATTGGGTAAGTTGTTTTGTATACCTATACCTAATAAAAAGAAGAAAACACTTACTTGGGAGCCATATCTGCATATCGATTCTCCTGATTCGAACCGCTGGGAAACTCCCTATGATCGCCAGCCCTTTCGGGCGGGAAGTTTGGGCTTCTCCCATCCTGTCGTTTATTTTTCTTCTTTTTCTTATTAGCTTTGCCGTTACTATTTAGCAAACAAAAGAAATCAAATCAATTATCGAAGAATGAATAACAGTTTCATATCAGTACGATAACTTAAAGATGAGGAGAGAGGAACAGGCAAGAAATTGAACTGTTTTAGTGCTAATTTATAAATTTAAGAGTTTAAATTGTTTTAATTCAATTAAGTTATGAAGATCGTTCGATAACTACGTGGCATAGCTATAACGAAGTGTGTTTAGCCACCTAGTTATCGAACGATCCTAAATATTTTTAGTGTTTTCTGTTTTTAATATATAAGTGGAGTGTTGGAGAAAAGAAAACAAAGCGTGAACAGTTAATGAACGGGTTTCACTAAGTATGAGAGAGCTGCAACATCGATATTGCTCATTCATTCGCACAATGCAAGAAGCCGACTTACCTTGCCAGCGGGATAATTTCACGGTCTGCATATGCATCATACAAATACTCACTGCAATAATAATAACACATAAAATGAGTATTATTGCTTGAACATGAATTCCGATGTAATTGTCTACGAATTATTATCAATACTGTGTTTTATATGCTTTTAAACAAGATGTTTATCAAAAAAAAATAAAATAAAAAACTAAATCTGAGTTAATTTAAACATATTACACTACATATAGATTAGAATTAAATAAACAAAATGTGAAACTAATACAAGGAAATATTAATAACACATAAATAAGAGAATTCCTTGAATTTTTATATACATGTACGTTATTACAGGTGGTTTTTATAGTTTAACAACAATAATAAATGTTTCATTCACGGAAGTAATCACATTCACAATGTTTACCAAGCACTAATGATACCGCCACCCAGTTAATTGTAGATAAATATAGTTAATACGCTTACGCACAAACAAGACAGACACGCCACGAATCTACCACAATAAAAGCTCTTAGTCTACTATTATTTCCCAAACAGAATTATTATAAAATAGGGTACTTAGACATAACAAAAAAATAAGAAAAATACTTACGATTCTCCGGCGAATGAGTATTCAAATTTTTTATATAGGGATGCCAATTTTACAGAGAGTATTATCGTTATTGTAAACACCAATAGTGACCAGAATAGGACGAACCATAAGCCATTCTACAAAATAAAAAAAAAAACAAATTAAGGATATTAATAATATCAGTCGCACAGACATATAAGCGATAATTTTTTTCGACCTTTAATGTTTGATGTTTAGATTTGCATTTCAGTGGAACATACGAGATCACATCACACCAGTGACTGAGTTTATTTCTGCCAGACCTTTGGCATATTGATCGACAAAATTATTGATTATACGATATATCGATTGGGGCTTCCTCCTACGTTCAGCACGATGCATGAAACGAAACAAATACCTCAACGTCACTTAGATAAAGGATGATCGCGTGCCCGAATCACTTTTGTTTCTCGTAAAAATCTTCGGCGAAGTGAAAAATCAGTTTCCAGTACAATTTAACCGTTTATAACATCGAAACGGTTAACCTAACGGGACACGTATCTCTATACAAATTTATTCGCCGTAACGAGTACGACAATGTTTTTCGGGAAAAGAAAAACGATTATTCCCATTTTAAAAATCAAGAAGGCCTACAGACTTCAATTAAGTCCCATCTACAAATAGTCTAAACTATGCAATGCGAAGTTCGAATTTTAACGCTCGATTTTCTTAAAATCACTCACCACACAAATTTCCCATTCGAACTACGCGCTTGAAACGAAGATGGGCAAATTAAATTTAATGGATCAATAGTACAATGGCTGATTATAAAATGGCGGTAAAATTTTGATAGTACTGACAGATAAAACGCAATTCTATTTTAATAACGCCTCACTGGAGGGGTCTTTTTAACGATTTTGTGAAAATTACCACATAAGCTGCGTACATCAACGCAAAATTGAAGAAATTCTACACAGTTTAGGCCTATTTTCCGCACGTATAGAGCGGTACCGAGAAAAATTTGAAGAGTTTAAAATATGACATTTTCTAGCGAATATTGATCAGCTGATTCGATTTATCACGGTTCCATCGATGCTCGCTATGCAATTCTATTTTATACTACACTCCGTAAAAAAATTATAGAAGCACTCATTTGTTCGCGAATATTTTTTATTTCTTCAAAATCGTATGTTCTATAACTAAGTATGACACTAACATAACCAAGACCAACATAACCATAGACCGCAGCTGTCTAATACGATAAATATAACAAACAAAAAACTAACACTTGCCTCCGCCTGTGGCCGTATTACGGCAAAAGTAAATATATTGTACTTAAATGGAGACACTATTGTGGTAGTTTAGATGAATAGAATCGCTGATCAGTGGGGTGCTAGACCGAACTCGAAGAGTCTGGTAAACCATCTATGTACTTATAAACTAAAGACTAAATATCGGAGTTGTAAATCACTTACAATAGGTAACAAAACCCGGTCGCATGTTGCAGTTAAAGTAGCATTCAGAACGTTACTCAGAGGTCCACACTGCCCGATGTTCACGTCAATATTATCGACGACCCGGTCCAAATAACCTACGACTTGTCCCCTGATAGCGAACGTGAAATTAGTAGCAATCTAAAAATTAACACATTTTTAAATGTTTTAAATATCTCCAATACGACACTTACTGCGCTTAATAGAGACGTTCCGTTCTGTTGTAGATACTCCTCAGCTTTCTCAACTTCGTCAATCAGTTCGGTGATGGCTTCCCTGAAAGATGATTTTCCAAATTTCAAATTCTGTTCCATATTCTTAGCTATGTCCTGTCAAACAAACAAACAAGAAAAAGAATAAACTTAAGCATCAATTTAAAAAAACTAAGAAAAATTAAAAAGTCTTACAATCAATTTTTCCGCATTCTGCGTCATTGGAACTACTAATTTTTCCTGATACGTTTCTAAATGCAACTTACTAACTTGGAGGTTAGCTTTTATCTCTTCAGGAACCATTCGGCGGTTCACAGTTTCAAGAACTGCATCTAATTGTTTCACTAAATAATTCAAATCAACTTTGGTTAAATTATCATCCAACTGCAACATGATTAAACATTATTAAGCCATGTAATGAGATGTACCGACATACCACTGTAGTGAATCTATCGAAATTAATATTCGATATGTTAGAATCAGCCAATTCGGTCAATTTAGCTTTGGCTTCGGGCGAAAGTATTTCCACACCGACCGGCACCTTTATATTCTCTTGTAATTCGTCTAACGCGCTTTGTATGTCGAACTCTTCAATGTAGTTACGCACGTTATCCAATTCGATTTTGTTCTGCAGCCTAAACACGTGGTACGCACTCCTATTCCGGTGGCAATCCGAGAGGACTTGCTTCACCGTCACGTCAACTCCCACAGCGTCCTTAAACGAGAAGGACTCGTCGAGGAGATCGATCAGTTTGCTGTCATTGTAATTCCTAATCGGATCGCACACTAAACGTTGACTTGCCATACCGACGAAGAAGAATACTATCGTTATGACGGCGAGGAAGATCCCGGAGAGGAACATAATCGTTACTCCGCTAAAAATATTTTTATTAATTGCTGGAATCGATGTAAAAACATCTACGTACCACATGAGGCACTGATTCCCTACACCTTTATTGCAACAATCCTCGCTGTACGGGTCGGGTTTCTTGCCGCAGATTCCGCAAATTAACCCCACCGCTATACAGAATGTTACGGAAAGTAAGACGCAACTAACGCCGATACCGCCGTAGTATAAATAGGGGGCGTATTCGCGGACGTAGCGGTCAGCGTCTGCTAGGACTGGATCGGCATGCTTGTGCATGAAGCTTGATATGTCAGTCAGAACGGAGTTCACTTGACCGACGTTGGTCCTAATTTCTTTACCTGAAATTGTAGTGTTTAAAGATTAGGAGAACTGACGCATCCTATGGGTGCATATGTGGTTGCATAAGTGCGCTATAATTTCATGAAAATCGGGATGTAACCAGAGGCAATCCTCTAGCACACAGCAATGCAAATGTGATATGCAAGTGACTGCATGACGGTTTGGAAAATTTTGCGCAAAATTCTCAAAACGTATCGACATAAGCTGAAAATGCTGTTTGAATTAATTGTATGTATTTAATCTGCTATACGATGTCATACTAAGTAATTGAATAATTATATGTACCAAGATTAGAAGCTAAATATAATCGTTGATAACTATCAGCGAGAAACAGATATCAAATTAAAAAAAATGATACGAACTGCAATACCCAACAAAATATCTCAAGATTGTGTTTATTTATTTTCCACAATATAATTGAAGCTTACAAAAACCTACCAGCATCATTTATAGCAGACCTCACAGCATCCAAACTGGTTGAAACAGTTTGACTGATCTTCTGCTCGATATTTTTCAATCTTTGCTGTCCTTCTTCAACGCTCTTCTCCAAATCACCATCATCAATGACACTTTGTAACTCTTTCATTTCGCTGGTAACATCCGGTAGCTGTAAATCAATCATAGGAACATAGTTATCATTGATGGCACTCTTTTAATAATTGATAATCTATTTTGTTTACAAATCTACTCATCATCTGCCAAACTTATTAATAATCACATGAAATAATGCATTTTTAATATGAACGATGATGTACATATATATAATAATAATTTTTAGAACCAAGTTTATTAATATAAATAGTAGTTAAGTTTCAATTAAATCATTTTTTTTTCGAAAAGAATATATCATGCAATAGATATAATTGGCTAAAATTAATTCGTACAAATCGTTTTAGTTTATTTACTTTCAAATCTGTAATCAAAAAAGCCATGCTGTTTATTTCTATATATTTAATTCCAAAACCTACATACAAGAGAACTAACCGATACTAATCATGAAATAAAATAAAAATTAGTGTAATAGTTTTTGTGTCAATAATACTGCGGATATTTGATAGAAGGAATCTTTTTTAAATAGAGTTTTACATTTCAACGTTTTGTTGAATATTTTCAAGTAAATTTTCAATATTTTAGTAAGATATTTTATGAATATTCCATGAATTTTTTGAACAATTTGAAAAACTTTTTTTGATCATTTTCCAATTGTTTTGAGCAATTTTTAATACTTACTTGTTTTGATGCAGTTTTTAATATTTTTAATAAAAAAAAAGAATTGGTGCAAACCATTGAACATATTTAAAAATATTGCTTATATTTTTAACATTTTGTTTTCTATATTTTTGAACATTTTCAATCTTCGTTTCAAGACATTTGAGTACATATTTTTGAACATTATCAAACATTTTTAATTTTTTTTCCCAGCTATTTTGAATATGTCCCACACTTTTTAAGTCTCGAAAATTTTAGTATTTTTTACAATTTTTCGAGATCGTAAAATATTTTGGACATTTTTTGAACGTGAAGATATTTCACACAATTTATAAATATTTCTTATATTTTGAATATTTTTACGATCATTTGGGCAAGTTTTAATATTTTTTGGAGTGCATATTTTGATAATTTGTTAAAATTTTCAAATTTTCTTTCACACAATTGATTTTTTTTTAATAATTTTTCACGTTTTATGAATGGTTTCTTTATTTTTACCATTTTAAAAATATTTTTCAATTTCTTTTTATATAATTTCAATATTTTTTATATTTTCTCCAATATTTTTTAATGCTGTCGAAAATTTCAGGATTTTTTTATATTTTCAGGATCGTAAAATATTTTGGACATGTTTTGAACGTGAAGATATTTCGCACAGTTTATTAATATTTCTTATTTTTTGAATATTTTCATCATCGATCATTTGAGCAAGTTTTAATATTTTTTGGAGTACATATTTTGATAATTTGTTAAAATTTTCAGACTTTTTTTCACCACAATTGATTTTTTTTGATAATTTTTTATGTTTTATGAACGTTTTCTTTATTTTTAGCATTTAAAAAATATTTTTCCAGTTTTTTTTTATATAATTTTTAATACCTTTTATATTTTCTCCAACACTTTTTAATGCTGTTGAAAATTTCAGCATTTTTTTTTTAAATTTTAGGATCGTAAAATATTTTGGACATCTTTTGAACGTAGTTATTTCAGATTTTCTGTTTTCTTCAGATTATTTCAACCATGCCATTATTTTATTTATTTAGTTTAGTATTTTTTAATCATTTTTTGAATATGTTTTTGATTATTTTTGCATAATTTTTGTCGGTATAGGTAGGTATAGGTATACATATTTTTTAAATTTGTTTTGAACATTTTTAAGATTATTTGGGCGATTTTGAATATTTTTTTGAGTATTTTTTTTTTGCAGTTGTACAAATTTTAATATTTTCTTTCACCACATTTGAATGATTTTGCTTTTTAAAAACATTCAACCAATTACTTACTGAGCTTTAAATATTTTTCGAACATGCTTTCAATTTTTACAATTTTGGAATATTTCAACATATGTATTTTGAAACTTCAAGCCTTTTATACATATTTTTTTAATTTGTTTTGAACATTTTTAAGATTATTTGGGTGATTTGGAATATTTGGAATATTTTTTTGAGTATTTTGATTTTTTTTTGCAGTTTTAATATTTTCTTTCACCACATTTAAATGTTTTTGCATTTTTAAAACATTCAACCAATTACTTACAAGGCTTTAAATATTTTCCGAACATGCTTTCTATTTTTACAATTTTGGAATATTTCAACATACGTATTTTGAAAATTCAAGCCTTTTATACATATCTTTTAATTTGTTTTGAACATTTTTAAGATTATTTGGGCGATTGATTTGGAATATTTTTTTGAGTATTTTGATTTTTTTTTGCAGTTTTAATATTTTCTTTCACCACATTTAAATGTTTTTGCATTTTTAAAACATTCAACCAATTACTTAGTAAGCTTTAAATATTTTTTGAACATGCTTTCAAGTGTTACAATTGTGGAATATTTCAACATACATATTTTGAAAATTCAAGCCTTTTATACATATTTTTTAATTTGTTTGTGTTTTGAACATTTTTAAGATTATTTGGGCGATTTTGAATATTTTTTGGAGTATTTTGATTTTTTTGCAGTTGTACAAATTTTCATATTTTCTTTCACCACATTTGAATGTTTTTGAGAATTTTTCACTCTTTTGAACATCTTATGAATATTTTCTTTATTTAAAGCACTTTAAAAATACTTTTCTTATTTTAGAATATTCTATTTTTCCAACTATTTTGAATATCTCCGACACTTTTTAATGCTTTCCAAAACTTCAGCATTTTAAATTTTTTGGAAATTTTGGGGATCGTAAAATATTTTGGAAATTTTTTGAACGTGAAGATTATTTGAATGTTTCGTTTTCTTCTGTTATTATTTTATTTAGTCTAGTATTTTTAAGCATTTTTTTGAATATTTTTCTGATTATTTTTGCATAATTTTCATTACCTATTTTGATTCTTTTTCAGTATGGTTGTGAACATTTTCAATTTTTTTATTTTTATTTTTTGAGTGCTGTGCATTTTTAAAACATTTAGCCAATTACTTAGGAAGCTTTATACATTTTTTAAACATGTTTTCAACGATTTGAATAATGTTTACAATTTTTTTTGCACAGGTGAATAATTTACATACATATTTGGTTCTTCTTTTCAATGTTTTGGAACCTTGGATTCTCTTGTAAAACGCTTTGGAATATTTCAACATAGTTTGACGATTAAACATTTTGTAAATATATATTTTTTTAATGTTTGTAGAATTATTTTGCTAAATATGTTTTAAAATATTTTGATTTCTTTGCGGATACTTAGTGGTGAACATTTTCAGTTTATCTTTCATCACATTTGAATGTCGTTGAATATTTTTCAAACTTTATTGAATATTTTATGATTATTTTCTTTGGTTTAGTTATTTTTTTAAACAATTTTAAACATTGTTTTTATTCTTTCCAGCTATTCTGAATATTTTCAACACTTATTAATACTCTGGAAAATTTCAGCATTTTTCAATTAGTTTAGGAGCGCAAAATATTTTTAAAACATTAAGAATATATATTAGTTAGTTATTTTAAACATTTCTTGAACATGAATACATTGCAGATATTTTGTTTTCTTCTCATATTTCGATCGTCATTATTTTTATTTACTTTAGTAAATACTTTACACATACATATACTAAATACTTTAAATAAATTTAGGATTACATTGTGATATTTTCAATATTTTTTGGAATACATATTTTGATTTTTTTTTTTAACATATTTTAAGTTAAAGTTAAAACATTTTTCCAGTTTTATTGAATTGTTTATGGATATTTTAAGTAAGCATTTTAAACATATTTTGATTTTTTTTTGGTGATTGTAAACATTTTCATTTTTATATATTTTTTTGAGAGTGTAAAGCCTTTTTAAAACATTCAACCTATTATTTATTTAGTATAAGTTTTAAACATTTTTCAACAACTTAAACGATTTTTGGAGCATTTGATCATCTTGTTAAACATTTTGGAATATTTCCAACATATTTTAACAATTTATATATTTTTAAATAGACATAAATATTTTAACCCAATTTTCAATATTTTTTAGAATATTTTATTTTTTTGGGTTGTTGTGAAGATAAGAGTGTAAAACATTTTTAAAATATTTCAGGCGTGCTTTCAACAATTTAAACGATTTTTACAATTTTCAATATTTGAGCGTATAATAATAAAAAAAAACTAATTCAGCGTGTTGTGTCTGCAATCGAAATTTACAAAAAAAATCGAATATATATCGACAAGTATCTGTAAACATAAATTAACCAAAAAAGTCCTCCTAGAAAGTGTTTGCTGTTTGTAGTAAGTGATACAGAAGAAGTAGAAGTAGAAGAGAAAAAGCAGCAGTTAGAATCAGAAGAAATAATTTACCAACAAATCTTCATCTATATAGGCCATGCTAGTACTTATACCACCTTATAATCCTTACCTTCGGAAAATATCTGTCTAAATACTGCGTGAAAATACAGAATTATTTGGATTATTTAGGCCAGAACAGTTTACGTAATAATACAGAAGATTATTATTAGAAATTGTGACAACTTACGCTGTTGAAGTCAATATTCGTGTCTAAATTGCTGACGTTACTCGACAATTTACTGCATTCCAAATTGGTGTTGCATTCCTTGAGGGTGTGTATCAGGTCGTTTTTAACTTTACGTAACGCTAAAAAAAATATTTAAATCAATTCATCGCTGTAACAAGATTAAAAAAACTTTACCGTCATTTAATTGTGATGCATGATTCCTTAAATAATTCGTGATGGTCCTCATCTGCGTCAAATTTGTCCTGATATCGTCCAATCCGACAACGATATTGGTCACTTCAGTCATGGCTACAGCATTGGAATACTTAGCTAATTGGTCGTAGACTATAGTGCTGCTTTCTAAATGATTAAATTAAATTAAATTTAAATTTAATTTATTTAAAATAATTAACAACATACTATTAAGGACGTCGAACAGTGTCGATTGGAATTCGTCGTAGTTTGTGCCCAATAAAATGTTAAGTTCAGTACCGGTCGTATTTAAATAAGTATCGACATCTCTCATGTTTGTTTTGACTGTTGGTACTGCGTTGGCTGTTCCCTCGTAGAGGTGTGTGTTAGTGACAAACGCGCATACAACTCCAAATCTGAGAAATTAGAATTTCTGTCTGAGCCGTTTAATATGATCTCGATAGTACAGATAATGATAATGGAATGTATAATCGCCTGTAATACGATTCTAATAATGGTTTTATCTTAGTACATATGTCTTATCAATGCAAATTAGCAAAGTTAACGAAGAATGCAAATTACAGGCCATCTTAATCTGAATGACAAATTGTAGTAAATAAATGTGTTGTTGCAAATACACGCATTTTAACATACAATACAATTGCATATGCTAATTGTTTGGGATAAAATGTTTATTCAAGATTTATCTCCTAGAGAAAATAAAGTTTAAAATAATCGTAGTGCTGGGAATGAAGCTTTCACCATCATTCATTATCGCGGACTCATTCATACATCCATACAAAAAGCATTCTTTCACTTCTGTACTTGTGATATAGTTTCTTTAGGAAACAAATAATTGAATGTAAAACAGGTTAAGTAAAATAAGAACAAGTTTTAGCACATTTTGACAATAACCAGAAATATTGCAACCGATATAGCTATTAACATCGTAAAAATATCTGAAATCTATTTTTACAATTTGACAGCTGTCAGATGTACTAGTATCAAAAACAGAAGAATAAATTTTTAATTTTTCACAACAAACAAACGCACAAACTACTAAAGCATTTTTGATAATTACAAATCTCAAATTCGTAAAAAAAAACTATATTTTGACAGCTGTCAGATATATATATATATACCTATAATAAGATAATTAATTGTTTTGACAATATGTCAAACTGCTAAAGAGTTTTTACTGATTGCAAATCTTAAAATCGTAAAAAAACTATATTTTGACAGCTATGCAATATATTTTATTAGTTTGACAGCTGTCAGACATTCCAACATGAAACTGAGAAAAATAATTGTTATCACAGAGTGAGTTACAGAGTTTAATATTAGGCAGCTATTACACATGTACTGTTATATCTAATTAAAACTGGAATATCTTCTAGAAACTGTCAGACTAAAAACTGATGTTTTTACAATTATTTCGTTAAGTATTTCAATACATAATAGCTTGATAGTTTTTCCAACCACTAGGAAAATAAAAGAAATAATTCTTTTTTACAATATGACAAACTGTCCAAGAGCATGATTACGAATCTCTAAATTGTACAAAAACTACATTTTGACAGGTGTGTTGACAGTTATATCTAATTAAATTGGGTAATGTTTTGTCAAACTGAATTTACATCTGTCAAAACAATTGAAGGACAAGTACTTCTATAATTTGACAGCTTTCGCCGACGTTTCTAATGCTTGACGCAAAGTCTTAATTAAAGCATGTAAGAACTAGCTGCTCTTACAATTTGACGGATATCAAAAATATTTTGATAATTGCAAACGCCAAGCCGTTGTTTTTGACATTTAGATAATTGTGATAATATGTTTCGCGGTTATGGCAGTCTCAAAATAATTGAATTTGTAATTCTACTGTCAATTGTTGCTTGCTAGATGCAGTAAACTAATTTGAATATTTTTTTTTAGTTTGATAGCTGTCAGAACTAGTTAAAACTGATTTGCACACATGGAAACAATAGAGAAATAACAGATTTCAAAACAATACTAACGCATAAAATGACATTTTGATTGTATTTGCCCTTTGACAGCTCTCTCAGAAACTCTTTAACAATTATGACACTTCTAACTTCTAACAAAAACAGCTAATTTTACAATCTTATGCATCTGAGATGTATTTTGACAGTTTGACCATTTTTGGAAAATGTGACAGTTGACAGATACGTATATTTTGACAGTTATAAACGTCATAACAGAAAAGTTTTTAAAGCTAAGCTCCAGCTGTCAAATCTGAAAAAATATTGTCTTCACCCATCTCTGAAGCTAGGCTATTTGGTAACGTTTCTGCTTCCAAGAATAGTTTGTTGCAGAGATTGCGTCAGTATTTAAAATTTGACAGGTGTCAAAAGTTCAACTCAATTCCGAAAAATCCTTCAAATGTTCCTTCAACATTTGCAAAAGATTATGATACACTACATACTAAAATGGTGATTAATACTATCAAACCACTTACAATAACAAAGTTCCAACAGCGATAAGGAAGGTGGCCAGTATAAATTTCTTACAGCAGTCCCGTTTTTTATCCAGCGGTTGGGGTTTGGCACCGCAGTTTCCACAACATCTACAGCAGCAGAAACACAATCCCCAAAGCGGGAATAACAGGGCCAGCACGACAAGGATTATGACAATCACCAGGAGACCGCTGAAATGCTTCAGGATGGCCTGCCATTGATCTTTTATCGGCTCCCATTGTATGGCGTTATCTTGAACGATGATCAAACCTGAAAATAATAAAAAAAAAGAAATAAATATGAGACGCAAGGTATCAAAATTAAATTATCGAATTGATTTCTCGGCCAACTTCGATAGCGATTTCTAGGAAACGGAGAAAGCAGTTTCATAATAATTATTGTATTGCTGTGACCTCCATACTTGATTCTAATTATTGTTAAATAAACTGAACGGATAGGAACTGAGAGAACAACTATCTAAAATTAGCTGCGTGACTCTTAGCGCTGTATTTATTACATTAGCAGCCGTCTTTTATTTAATTCTGTATAATAAAAATGGTTCCAAGAATAGAGAATTCCTCAACTTATTTAATGTGTTTGACTTAGTCTTGGCGATGGATGTTTGCAATCTGAGTAGGTTGTAGAGATGTCTTTTCATCTTTGTACTATATGTACATGCTTGATGTGATCATGCATTCTACGTAAATAGATTAATTCTGAAACGATGACGTCATATATGTACACATTTTTTTGTTTATTGCCCTAATTAATTTTGATAATCTGCTTATAAAAGGGGCTCCAAAATAAAGCGAAATCGTAGCTAATGCAGCAAACTAGGTTGAATTGTTTTTTGGGAAACTTCGACTATAAAAAGTTGTTATATTTTTTTGGGCCGTTTTGGAACCACTTGCAAGTAAAAGAAAACTGTACAGAAGACATTTTGGGCTGCCTGCATGATAATGTATCGGCCAAAATTCTGTTGCAGACTGCCAACTTGATTTCACTGTCAGTGCAACACACACAATAGATCTTTTGGTCGACACCAGAAAAACAGGCAACTGCAGTTTTTGCGGCTTGGCTTATTGTGCTTTCCTGCCCAAAAGCTGTACGGAATGGTCTAGAGAAGCGGAAAATCCTCCTTAGGGAGCTGATGGAAGATGGTGGCAGCAGCATCCTTCCAAACACAACAACTCATAACCTAGTAAGTAGGCTCAAAGCTTGCATTTGCATAGAAGAATGGTTCGATTGCGACTGCTACTCCACGGAAATTCGTATTCTCATGGTAATGAAGGCTGCCACAATTTTGAGGAGGTAAGTGCATCCCTGAAAAGGAAACCGTTAAGAGAAGTGATTGAAGCAGCTCTGGCTGACCTCCTTACCATACGAAAGGTGAAATAAAAACCATTTGTGAGAAGATCAGGTGTTTCTAGGTTTGGATATTGAACATTTACAGCGGTTTTGCGTATTGACATGCTCGTTCAGAATGAAAGACATGGGTGATTTGCTTTAAAAGAACTTTTTTAGGTAGGTGATTTTGGTGCAGATCCTGTCATGGTATCAAGAACAGACTTAGCCCAGTACAGAATCAACAAGAAAAGCAACACTACTAGCACCCGCCAACGAAACAAGATTGATGCATCGGCTTTATAAGGGCAAAGAGTCTTGGCCTCTTTGGGCGAAGGACTAAGACATCAGAAATGCAATTTTTTGCGGGAAAATTGTCCCAAAACGGTTCAAACGCTAATTAATGAATGGGGCTTCGAGGAATTACAAGACCCCCCATAGCCTGAAAGCTATAGACGCAAACTCGCCCTTTGTCACTACTATTTCTTTTCAAAATTCCAATGACATTTGAGAAGGCGTCAATTTTGAATTAGAATTGAGGAACTAACACAATTTTGACTTCTTTGCATCAAATAATCTAACTAAACCTTAAGTATAACCATTGATAAATGGTACAACCTACGAATTTAGGCCTAATGTCCAGATATAATTCACACTTAAGATTGCGAGTATGCTTGACCACATCATCAACATCATCACTTCCTCGCATGACTGGTTTGTAAATGCTTCAAAAATTTCCAATGAAATGTCAGGATAAGTTAAGGAAAATAAATATCCTTCCTTCCTGGCGAATACTTCGAATTTTCGAAGTTCTCTAGTCTAGAAGTTTCAAATTTAGGCAACTCTCTAAAACGTTGCATAACTTCTTCAGACCCATATTGTTCCATATTGATTTGATTGCGGATTTTTTAGTAAGGCGCTCAATTGGACTATCAACAACTAAAATGCGATGTATTATTCAAAAATTTGTGTTACATTGTGGTACAAAAAAAAAAATTCTATATGAAAACAAAATGAAATGAATGAATGAAATTGGCGAAATGTTAAAAAACAATTTCTTTCAATACTACAGCATATTATTATTTGGTTTGATTGTACTTGCACAGCAGCGTTTTGGCAAGTACAACCAGATGTGAAACGAGGATTTCTTGGTAAATAACTCATTGCCAAAGAATAAGATATCAGCTGAGCATACTTTGAACATAAGAGATTCATATAAGATTCAAAAATTTGAAATCTCCTCAAAAAATCTATAGCTTTGGTTTGAATTCTGTTGTTCCAGGAACCATAATATGAATTTCCAAGAACTGCCTTCAACATTATTATCCGACTTGGACTTCCGCAAAATTTTATCTCTACAGATGAGCATAGTTTTAGACATAAATTCAATGTTTGCTAAAAAGATGCGCAAAACTGTTCAACACCTGAATCTAAGTTAAATCATCTTCTACTTTACGACCTTCCATGTCTTACTTTTCTCCTTTTGATTTGATTTTATAATACCACTTGACAACGGAAAGTTTGAAATCAAGGAAGTCCATTATTTCTTTTCTAGTTAAGCTGGAAGCTTTGACATTTTTCCTATACTTATTTTTCCTACTTACAACCTCCTAGCCTGCTGCTACGGCAAAATCAATATAATAGAAGATGATTCGTCAGATTACAGTCCATTTGTTAGAACAAATTCTGATTTGAGTTTTTTTTCATGCTCTTAGCTTGCTCTTGTATACAGTGGATAACTTCATATCTCTGCCGCTTGATGGCTTCAATAGACTTGTCCAGATCAGTCCAGCAGAATCAATAAAGAAGATGGCTCGGACGGTCCATTTGCTAGAACGATTCTCAAATATTCACTGGATCTCTTGGTGCCGAAGTAGAACTCTAGATCACTATCACCCACAGGACACCAAACCCTTGAATAAATGCCAACGCGTTTGGACAGCAATGCTGTCATTATCAAGGCGATAATAAAACAACAAAAAGTTTTATTATCGCTTTGATAATGACAGCATCGCTGTCGAAACGCGTTGGCATTTATTCAAGGTTTTGGTGTCCTGTGGGTGATAGTGATCTAGAGTTCTAGAACGATTCTGATTTGACGTTTTTTTCATGGTCTTAGCTTGTTCTTCTAGACAGTGGAAAACTTCATATCTCTGCCTTTTGATTGCCTCAGTGGACTTGTTCAGGTCAGTGAGGAGATAATCACAATCATCTACGAGCTTTTTTGTATCAATTGTTGTTGTTGCTCCTGAAATAGATGAATGACGCTTTAAGAATCGTCTTCTGCTTCTAAATCTCCCAATACCTCAGTAGATAGTTTTGAAGGAGATAAGCCATAGTATCAACTGTTCAGCAATTAAAAAAGAGGAGAACCTATCATTCGACTTTTCTTTTGTGGTGACCATTTTGTCATCTACAACCTTCAGACTCGAAGTAACTTGAAACGATTTCTTGCGATGTTATCTGACACAATAGGCGACGCCCTAATGCTTTGAGCCCAAAACATTCGAAGACGTGATAATGGATAGATTCCAATAATCATTCTATAACCAACGGATGCAGTAGCTCTCAATGAATATTCGGCAGCGGCTATCTCTCTCATAATTATCAACTTAAAATAAAAAAATATTTCCGCTTGAATCCTATTTGATACCCTGAGTTTGAAGAGGTTAAAAATCCATAATTTTGTTGAAACAAGCAGATCAGTATTACCCAACCTTCTGCTTCAATGTTTGAATTTCGACTGAAATTTTTGAGATTAAAAATGGTTGATGATCCGTAATTGGGTCGAAGACCAGTTCAAAGATCTTTAGGAGATAACCATTAAATCCAGATAAAATAGGTAACAGTTTGGTCTGTAATCTTCTTTATCTTCGCAAAGAATCATGTTCTTCCGATAAAATGGCAGCGATAAAACAATCTCGCTTAACGTCCTTAAGATTCCGACTAATCACATTCACACTTCCTGTTAATATGTGACACGATATCGTCGCCTGTAAGATTACACGCTAAATTTTTTCTAGAGTTAACTAACTGGAGCGACCTTGCACCCAATTTTACCGTGCCATGTCAGCCGTGCACGGATCGGAAGTCGTAAATATAGTAAACTTGACAAACACCGCAAACAAGGTGATCACCGCCGGAAACACGAGCTCCGAAACAAAAGCGAAATCACTGGAAATAAACAAAACGGTATGTATAACATTCAATTGTTTATATTTTGTTGGAATACATGAGGAGGTGTGGAGGGAGGGAGGGGCACCGTTTTTGTGTGAATTTCTTTGTGATTAAATCGGTGAAGTTCGTTCTTTGTTTGCGATTAAATTTTCTAATGAAACGAGATTAAAACATGTTTCATTCGAGCTTGTTATGCTTGGCATGTGTGCCAATTCCATATCGAGATGAGAAATTTACGACTAGTACAATCCTCCATCATAAACAAAGAGATATACGCGTACGAGGCATAAATCTTTTCCGATATATAGAGAATAATTTCTGAAAGGCGAAATTGGGTTGCGCCATTTGACCCCAAACAATCTGGCAGAATGCCCGCTGCCACTACACACAACGCCGAGTTATCCAGAGTGTTTACGACCAAGATGTGTGCATATAAAATTGATCGGAGTTCGTTCGGTGTATTGTACGGGGGAACATGATTTAATTACGTATGTGTCACACGTTTCAAAATCTTCGTGTAGGAACTAAAATTAAAAAAAAAACGATTTCACGCTTGGGAAATATAAACTTTGAAGTCAGGATATTCTTCGCCTGAGTAAAAATAATATTTTTGTCTCGGCTTTTATGCAGTGATTTAGAATTCGATGGTGAATAATCTATGAATGATCAGACGATCTTCACAGGTCTGCATACACCAACTGTTTAGTTCCTCTGTATGGCACAAGAAAACCACTGGTGATTGAGTGTTTCGGAAATTCAGGTACAGTGGGTTTCCTCGGATCTGAAATCGGTGTGATGGATCTTTGTCGGTTACTGGTGTTGGGATGTCTTGGTATTTTCTGAATAATGGTTTTTCCTCGGAAAACAGGAATTCTGGATATTCACAATTGTTAGAGTAGAATTTATGGTGTTAATATAAAATTTCCAAAATCCAAAATATTTTGCGCAAACTTCTTCCCAGATGCGAGAAAAAAGATGAGAGATATTTATAAATTTTTGGGATTTATATTCTACGTAATTGTATCTTACCATTCTTAATATTTTTTACATTTATTTCAAATACCGATACCAAACAAATCGGAAAAAATCATTAGAAACGAAAAAATCCAAAATTTTAGCCTTTTATCTTGGATTCTTTTGAAATTTTCAATATTAATTTGCAAACATCTGTAGAAAATGCAGAACCATGTAGGGCAACATTCAATTCAATGTCGAAGATCAATTTTAAATGGTCCTTAGATGAAGCCATTGATTCATTCTGTTATCAATCTTGAAAATTATAAACAATGTAAAAAACACATTTTGCAAAATATTTTTTTATTTGATATGCTAAAAAATTTGCAAAAATTATAAATCTTCGTGGTTAAATAATTCCTGCATTAGCAGGCTGCACAGATTTTTTGGGAAAGGCTTTATTTGGCCAACTTAACATCCGTTTTTTATCCTACCTACATCACGAAATAATTGAAGAAAAACATTACATTATGTGCCCCATACTCTTCATCAAAATTCAAAATTTTGAAGATTATTCCAAGTTGTTTGAATTTATCATATGTTATCCCAAAGTTTAAGGTTTCAACCATGCATACTTCGGGAAAACATTAAGCAATTTCCAGCAATTTTCATTTTTGAAAATATAGTAGTATATAGCCAAAATTTAAAACTTGGATATTCTATAAAATTCTATTTTGGAATAGCCAGAACAAGTTGGGATAAGTTTCAAAATTTTGAATTTTGGAAAATTGCACGTGCCTTAAGTTTGTCTCGGGATCAGTATTACAAAAATCAGTTCACAAAGGATAAAAGATTTTAAAATTGTCAGCTAGGTAATTAGAAGGATCTTTCTATCTGGTCCTTATGTGACGTTCATTAACTAACCTTAATTTATCGATACTGGTGATTGAGTGTCTCGGAAATTCAGGTAGAATGGGTTTCCTCGGATCTGGAATCGGTGTGATGGATCTTTGTCGGTTACTGGTGCTGGAATGTTTTGGAATTTTCTGGATAATGGTTTTTTTTCCTCGGAAAACAGGAATTCGGGATATTCTCAATTGATAGAGTAGAATTTATGGTGTTAATATAAAATTTCTATTCTCGTAAATCACTTCAATGGGTGTAAGTTAATTAAAATTTTGGATTTCAAAAAAGAAACCTTGGGCATCAATTATTTTATTTTATGGATTATATATGACTTAGCTAGTTGTTGCTAGAACAAAATTGACAATTTTAGACCAGAGAGACATGAGGACCAAACAAAAACTAGACAAGATATCAAGATCTGATGAAGAGTAGATTGTTGCTTGTTAGAAGCTGTATTGTACATTGAAAAGAAAACAATGGCCTGTGCGGTGGTTGGAAAGTTAAAAGCAATATTACATTGGCAACAGTAATCCTAACCCTTTAACTAACAATAAGACAGCATCAGAAGAGGTAACACCATTATACATAATTACAAAACTCATGTTTGCGTTTATGCCTAAACAGTTATTACCACATAAAAATTAAATAATCGTTATCATAAATATTAATATAATAACATTATCGCAATAAAAGATCTTCCAAATAGAAACTACTACTTTTTTTAAAGAGCAAAACGGAACATTAGTCATCTAACCCCGTTCTTTAACTGTATATACAAACAGTAATTGCTAAATTAGTAACATCTAACATAACTGCTCATTAATATCAAACAAACGGTAAATATTTGGAGAGTGTGTCACAATTCCGTCTTTGCAACTTTCTAAAACGTGTAGCTTAGCGTTGGTAACGCACACAACAATGTCCTGTTCGTTGTTTCGTACATTAACTGTAGCAGCAATGATGTGTTACGCAAGTTTAAATTGTGTAGGAAGGCCACCAACAGTTTGCAACGTAATGATTCGTCCAACAAAGCTTACATATTACATATATGTATACATATCACAGAGCATGTGTTACTATGGCATAAATTGAGCAAATTACGTTTTGTTTGTTTTTTTTCTCTCTCTTCTATAAAATTTTATGTTCTCTTTAATTTAATAAAACTATTACTCCACAATGTAGAGTCGGTCGTAAAATGCATCCAAGTTAAAAGCGGTGAAATATTCGTTCGGGTTGACCTACTTCTCGTATGCACGTATGTACACACAAACGAAGTGTGTAGAACGTTTTATGCGAGTTGCACTTAACGGTCCCTTTTCGGTTAAGAAATGTTTATATGGGCGATAGCAGGAGCTGTAAGTAAGAGATTCACGAGAAAAGGGGTAAGTAACTAACTACAGAGAGTGTATACGAACAACGTCTTGCCATTATATCGATTCTTTTCCGTGTGAGACTTGCTGCTTACCCGTAATAAATGTGGGACACTTCCTTGTTGTCTGCTGTCGTCACCTCATCGTTAAGCAGATGCATATTATGCTAGTATGTTAAAATAAGATGTAATGTTGCCAAGTCAAGTAAGTTATATGAATATGTTTAGGTGCGGCTAATAGAAATTTTGCAAAACAATTGACACTATGAGGAAAGGTGTGGAAAGTTGATGCTAGGAATTCGTTTGAATTTACGGAAAAGATTGAGCATTTATTGGCCAAAAATTCCAAAGTATTAAATGTATTTGGTCACCTTTCACATTTTCAAAATTTCTAAAAAAGAAGAAGAGGGCTGGGAGGCGAAGAGCAGAAGAGGTCAATAGTGGTTAATAATTTATGCAGTCATTAAAATTAAGCCTTGAATCTTACAAAGAATTAGATTGGGGTAAAGCTGCAGATCAAGTTTAAATGGTCTCTTGGATAGAGCTATCAATCTTTAGAATCATGTACACAAAGTTTTTGCATTTTTACTAGATCTGGATATTTCTTAACGTAAATTTTGCAACAATGTTCATATGAAATGAAGCAACTCGAAACAGAACTTCAATGGAGACAGGGAGCAGCTAACTAAAACCAGCAATGTTGGCAAAGCTCTGAAAAGAATGCAGAACCACTGAGGACAA
>ML218741.1:0-11001 GCA_004785975.1 Popillia japonica
AAAAAACAATTTACAGTATAAAGCTTCGTCGTTTTATAACGACTACCTCCTCACAAACACTCTTAAGCTCACGTCTAATGCTTTCTAGGAAAAGTTCTCTAAAACCACTTTACTGGAAAATACGTGCTGTATTTTGTTATGTGTATACTTATACATATACATATACTTTTGTATGAGAGGCTTAAAAGTAATTGACATATTAGTTAGATAGTATAATAATAGTTTGTTAAATGTATCAGTTCCGTCTATGACGTATCTATCGATTTTTGAATCATTCAATTATTTACTCTCGATTATAATAATACTACACAGAACTGGTTTATAAATCTATTGTCAAAAAATCTGATATACATATGTATGTAAGTACCTAATAACGATAGAAATCTGTCTGTGAATATGTATAGGTATATCACGTCTTCGAGTAATTGTTGCCCGAACGGAAAATTACTTTTAACACTATTATATAACAATAAAAAACAAATGTTTGTTTCAGTGAGATGGATTCCCGTTTCACACGAGTGAGAACGACCGACGAAGAACAAGAATTTTCCCCAAGTGAGCAATGGAGGATCTGGAAAAATATCATCGTCCTAGGAGCAGCTTTCATGATACATTTTACAGCGTTTTGGGGAGCTTCGAATCTACAAAGTTCGGTAAACGCTGACGCTTCGTTGGGAACATTCACGTTGGCATCGATTTACGGATCGTTGATCCTATCCAATATTTTCTTACCCGTAATTATAATCAAGTAAGTCGGTCGATTTAGTATAGCTCGATGCTGGATTTTCCTTGTGGATATTTACATAATTAGATGATCGTTAACCTCGGCTGGCGGAGTTAACACATCGTATAACATTACCAAATCGTCGGTCTTGCCCTTCCAAGTTCTCCTTAAGAACGCATGACGGCAAATACATTCGCATTAAAATTAGATTAGGTAAGCTCCGTACCCGAGCTTACATATTTGCATAAGATACGCTCTATTACTGAACTAGCGAATTATCAAGTAGCTGCCGTGTCCTTAGCGAGCGAGTTGCCGGACGAATTTATTTAAATTTAAGGGAATCGTCGTGAAACGAACTCTATACATATTTCTGTATGTATGTATGTATCTGACAGACGTTAAATACGGACCGAATTGTTTGAACTTGAATTCATTCGTCATCTTCAAACGTACATATCTATAA
Source organism: Popillia japonica (assembly GCA_004785975.1). Taxonomy (NCBI): domain Eukaryota; kingdom Metazoa; phylum Arthropoda; class Insecta; order Coleoptera; family Scarabaeidae; genus Popillia; species Popillia japonica. Next base: position 1,188 of record ML218741.1, read on the forward strand.
CTTTCAATTTCAATATAAATATACAACATATAGGTACATAGGTAATATCGTATCACACGTAACATACAAAACAACTCTGTTTTACATACACATACATACTATGTGAAAACGAAAGATTCAGAAGAACTCCAGACATAAGTACATACATATGTATGTATGTACATATGTACATACATGTATAGGTAAGTCGAGAGAATAATATGTAATCATAAGAAAAATCAAATTCTAGATGGTTAGGATGCAAATGGGCCATAGCCGTCTCATTTATGACCTATATGCCGTTCATGATAGCTCAATTCTACCCCCGCTTCTACACGATGATCCCAGCTGGTTTAATGGTAGGTTTCGGTGGCGGTCCCTTATGGTGCGCAAAATGCACTTATTTAACAGTAGCGGCGGAAGCCTTCTCGAAAATCAGCGGTTTAACCGTGGAAGTAATCCTGCCCAAATTCTACGGGATCTTCTTCATGTTCTACCAATTCTCCCAAGTTTGGGGTAATCTCATCAGTTCAACAGGTAAGAGATGCTGACCGAAAATCCGATTTCGATAACTTTTTTTATCCGATATTAGTAGTAGCCGAACGCTTTTCAATAAGAACCTAATACTAAAATCGCGTGTCGGTTATTGACCAATCATTCACGGCACGTTTCTCTTTCAAAGCTTACGTCGAATAGTGCAGAGAGCACGCACACGCGCGCAACACGAACGGTTTTCTATTCGAATGAAAGTAGATGGATGGCAATCCGTATCTTTGACAAAACATGAATGAAAAGCTCGCACTTTCTCGTTGAAACCCTTATATTGAATAAGCGCTGTCGGACTAGAGCGTTCTAAAGTTACACGGGGAAGTTTCGCGATATCATTCAAGCTCACCGTTCAATATAACTTACGTTACGTATGTATGTATGTAATCTGTCCGTTGAAAAGAGGGAAAAGGTTTATTTCCTATGAATGTGATGTGTATTTTGTATCGTGAATAACATTTATCGAAATCATTTAGAGTTTTTCGATACAAAACATGACACTCTTACATATGTACATATGGTAAGTATACATACGTAGGTAGGTACTTCTAATGCTATACTCGCGATCATTTCTTCCAACCTTGCAAATATGTGAAATCATCTATTAAATTAGATTTTTAGTAAATTTTAGATTTACATATGTAGGTATGTAGGTATGTATGTACGTATAAGAAGAAGAAAGATTTAGCACTCAAACACGAGAAGAAAATCACGGTGATTTTTTTTTAAATAAATACTTCCCCTCTATAAAATAAAGTGAAACGTCTTCCAGTTGAGTGAATGAAATTAAACGGAACGTTACTCAGATTATTCTTATACTCGTACTCCCTTAACGGTAGGCGCCAAAAGTACGCCAGGAAAAAGAATAACGGCGTAAAATAAACGGGACCGTTCGCGTCGTGGACGTAGTACGGATTAAGGAAAGGCGTGTTGAGCCTAATGATGTAATAAGCGAACAGGGAATAGAAAAATATGCGTGTGTGTTAAGGTCGTATTGTACGCATCATTTTTACTCCCGAAGATAGCAACGGCAAAAAATACGACTTCTCATCAACATCAGCGGTTCTAGAAACATCGATCGTCTCCATTCTCTTACGTATAGGTATACGAAAAGGTGTGTATACCGCCTGCAAGAAGAACGACGCTAATCGAAAATATAACGCTCATTTTTCGACATCTCGCATCAACAACTCCCATTTACAAAAATTGCTCGGGATCGATTTCTATTCTCTCTCTAAGGAAGAGCAAAATTTCTATCTAGGTATATTTTTCGCAGAAATTCCTTCTATAGATAAACAGAAATCTCATCTTCGGTCTGATTTGAGAAGCTGTCTCCCGTTTGCAGCAATTCATATGGATAATCAAAAGATAATATTATCCGTTTCAATTGCAGTCTTACCAGAAGGTCCAGAAAGTAACTCTACGGATTTCTGCGGCAGTAACTTCTGCCCAGGCGAGACCGTACAAGACGTTAACCCCAATCTTGCACCACCGCCCGCATCTAAAATCAACTTGATCGCCGGCATCTATCTAGCGTGTATGGCTATAGCTACTTTAATCGTGGCATTAGGGCTTGATTCACTCACTAGGTAGGTAATAAGTATATATATAATTTTAAACCGATAAGGGTTACTATCTCAGGAAGAGCAAAATGAACAAATCACGTAATTAATTCCAACAGATAAACAGCAACTAAAAGGTTAAATCACGTTAAACGAAAGGAAATTATGCATCAATAATATACATATGTACATATGTATGTATGTATCAGTGGCGTAGCCAGAATTTTGGTTTGGGAGGGGCCCAAAAGGGTTGAAGAACTTAAAAAGGAACGAAAGTTTTGAAAAATTATATTTAACATTTTTAAATCATCCAAATTCTGACAGTTGTCACAGTTGATAATAAATAGTTAATAATTAACTACTCACTTTTATTTAAAGCAAAAAAAATAAAACCAAATATTCTAAGACTTGAAATAATAATAATAATTATAGTAAAAAGTTTAGTCGCCTCTTACTTTTTGTAGCAAACATGTTCAAAACAACATCATGATCAATTTTTAAATTTCGATGAATCGACAATAACTTTACACCGGTTAAACGATCCTCAGTGATTTTATTTCGTAGGTATGTTTTAAGTCGTTTCATTGTTGAAAAGCTTCTCTCGACTGATGCCGTTGAAACAGGTTACTTCTTTTGAAAAATAAATTGTATAACTCGCAACAAACATTTATTTTCAATACAACAAATAATGCTCTAACAGTTACAGAGACCTATAACAACCGACTACCGAGAACCTGTTTGCCACTGCACCTGTCAGATGTAGTGTGAGTGTGCACTGTGCAGTGTTGCAATAGATACTTATTTCTCTCAGATCTATTAATATTTATCGTTTCTACTGAAAAAGTTTATTTTAATATTTTTCAATAAAATTCGATTTGTGGATATAGTACAATTTCGGGAGGGGGGGGGGGGAGAGCTCGGGCCCTCCCCTTGGCTACGCCACTGGTATGTATGTATGTATGTATGTACTACTTGCTAAACATTTATGTATAGGTATGTAGGTATGTATGTACATTACATATTCATTGTTGTTTAATTATGTAGAGCGATCATGACGCTATTATGTCATGTTTTATTCCGGAATGTTAAACACATTTCAGGATTCTACGATTTTCGTAGAAACGCAGGCTCCGTAAAATGTTGCTGTTATTAATAAACTTTACTCATACAATTAAAACGTATTCATGTTTTGATAAATATGCTAACAAAATCTATTACGGCGTGCGGTTAGTATTACGGGATTTTACATTTTACACAGATTCCACAGATTATTTACGACGGCTAACAATGACTTCGTCACAGTAAGAGTATACTAGGTATGTATGTATGTACACTCACCTGAAAGAATACTTACGTACCTACATACATACGTACATAATACGAAAAATAAAAATAAAGAAAACTTTAAAAATATTTTGTAACCTTTGAAGGTATCGATTACGTATGTAGTATATGACCTATGTATATCTTGGTTTTAGATACAATAAGGATAGGCAAGGAAGCGGTAGTGGATTATCCGGTCTAAAAATGTTAGCGGTCACCCTTAAACACCTACGTAACCCTTATCAGATATTAATTCTTCCGATAACGATGTTTATCGGAGCCGAACAAGCATTCATCGCTGCAGATTACAGTGCGGTAATTATACAAAAAAAAACATATCAATTTAAACAGAAGTTTAATTCCTGGTACCTATCTGTCATAGGCGTTCGTGTCTTGCGGCTGGGGTATCAATAACATCGGTTTCGTCATGATATGCTTCGGAGTTAGCAACGCCTTAGCTGCCATGATCATCGGCCATCTAGTGAAGATTATCGGACGACCACCAGTTATAGCTTTCGGTTTGGCAGTACATGTCGCCATCATGATAACGTTTCTTATCTGGAAACCGGATAACGCGAATAAATTGATATATTTCTTAATGTCAGGGTTGTGGGGAATAGCGGACGCCGTATGGCTGGTCAATATAAACGGTATGTATACCATTACATTTTTATATCATGTTAAGTATGACAGTTTTAATGGACAGCACTAAGCGGAATTCTTTTCCCCGGCGAAGAGGAGGCGGCCTACAGTAATTTTCGTCTATGGGAATCAACAGGTAGCGCTATAACGTACGTCTATAACCCTTATCTGTGCACCAATATTAAAATATACCTGCTCCTCGGTCTACTGTTAATCGGAGTCACTGGTTACACGATTGTCGAAGTCAGCGAGCACAGGGCTCGCCTCAAAGAAGTCGGTCAGAATAAAGGATCTTTCGATCTTGTGGATGCGAACGGGAAAACGTCGGACGAAGTCGCAGAAAATTGATATTAGGATTGTCGAGACGTGCTGTGATATTATCTTGTATTACGTAGATTATGCCTTTAGCTTTGTTTCTATTAAGAATCAATTATTGTTGACAGAAATGATGTACTTTATGCTCTTAACTTGGAAAACAAAAACAACAAAATATAAACTTTCTTCACATTATGATTTGAAAGGATTTTCCCGATATGTGTAAGTTGCGTGTAGACGTTTACCAAGCATTACGTATTTATTAAGTATAATCTTACAGAAAAACTAAGCAATTTAGTTAAAATTATTATAGATATTCTACAGTGCCCTCTAGATTGTAATATAGGAAACAATCGAGAAAGTGCCTCTCTACTATCAAAAAAGGAATCTTATCCATAAACTAGGATTCTTGATTCAAATATTTTATTTAAATTTATGAGTACATCTATAAAAGAAAACTATAAATAAAACAAACATTTTTTTATACCACAATTACTTTTATTTTATTAATTATAATACATCTACATCACGAACATATACAGGTCTTTTTTACTTTTATATCTTTTTCTTTAAGTAATTAATTCTGCTTCATTCACAATACTAATTTGCTTTTTTAATATTATTATTACTGATATCGCGATCACTTCATAAATTTTTGTTATAATTACTGATATAGTTTTTTCATCACTGCGTGCGCGTGTCGTTTGTTATTAATAATAATAAGATGAAGAAACTACTCGGACAACATAGAATTTTCATTTTTAATTCAATGGTAATGTAGAGTGAAAGAGATAAAAGGATCGGAATGAATCTTATATATTACATGATGATGAATTATTGTACACGCTACTTTTATGTATATATATAATTAGATACAATATGTACAATTTTTAATTACTTACGATTAGTACACTATTCTATAATTAATATAACTTATACGACTAATAGGAACTTTGGTTTCATTCTGAGATTTTAGAAATCTCATACTTTTCTTTTACTACAATTCTAGAATACTATATCCATCATATATAGAACTTTATGTATACGACTTGTTTCACAATTGTATTACATTCTAATAATTTCTATGTACACAATTATTTATTTATTTTTTTAGTTTAATATTTTTTCAAATTTTATTCATAAAATAAATACTTATAGTACAAAAATTACTTTTGAATAAATACATCCTACTTATACATATACTATATGCAATCTTGAATTTAAAACGAAAAATACATACTTTTTGTCCTTAAAACTATCACTAGGAAGAGTATTTTATAAAATAGTTCTATACAAATGGAATTCCTTCTTTTCCGTTTTGATAAAAGAAAAAAATATCAACAATATTAACATAATATCATTTAATACGAGGTGATAAAACAGGAATCAATACTGGATCATACTTTGAATTTCGTTGAAAATATTGTAATTTGTAATTGTTTATTTTTAAATTGTGGATAAAATGATGAAGTTCTTTTAAGTAGACAAAAATCATCTTCAGAATGAATAACGGTATCAGGTACTCTTTAGAAACCTAAATCATATTTTCACTAGAATTCTAATAGAGACACCTCCTAAATCATTACTATAAGCGCAAATCTTTTTTAGAGATTACAATACTTTTTTTAACTTGCCCGTTTGAAATAATCATCACAATGATTTGGTCAAGTTTAATAAAATATCCTTTTTACTATCATTATTATAATTAAAACAGTCGCCTTTATCTAAACAAATAATCCGTATACTTTGAATGTGATCGTATATATATGTATATACCACTGATTATAGGATATGTTTTATTTTTTTTAAGGTCCAATAAATCAATATGTTAGAGAGAAGATTTCTACAATTCTTGCACGAACACTAATCTTAATTCCAGTTCAGAACCAAATCGGTAAATATAGATGCCTTTTAAGAATGCCTACGCGGTAGTTTGGAAAATCGTTAATAGATGCCTCTGAATGGTAAAAATTGATACAAGTATTATAAAAATATAAATAACCAGTAACAGTTTGTAAATTAAATATAATTGCTAATTACGGAATTACATTTGAGAATATGTATGTACAGGCAGGATGACGTAGTATTTACTCAAATTACCTACACCGGTTTCTTTTTTCGTCTTATTAATTTCGTACCAATTTTCTCTCTAGTTGCTGGTCTGAATATCTAATTTAATTATGAATTCCTTTCATAATAGCAGCACAACGTGTTATAGCAGTTAATTTATTTATTACTGATTCGCTTAATTACATCCAACCAGTCGAGTCAGTCGTTGCAATTTAGAAATCTCCTCATTACTTTTAACATATTTATGCGAATTAATAATCTCGTATATGACTCGTTAATGACTGAGAGAAAGTTTCCACATTATACATAATAATTATTTTCTTTTTTTCCTTCTTCTTCGCCTGTTGTATGTACATAGATACCTATTTGGAAGCCGATATTTATAATCACGTATAAAACTTGCTCCAGAGATTGGCTTTAAAAACAATATAATTTATTTAATATCATCACAATTGTTTTTTTTTTTTACGTTTTTTAAGAACTTGTTTATCGATTCGATTTGTTTTTATTCTCGTGTACATATATGATTATCGATATTTGCGCAATTCTTCGGAATCACAGTTTTCATAATATCTCTGGGGAAAAAAACAAAATTATTTTCTTTAAACCATTCCTTTGGACATCATCCGTACAGTGTTTTTTAACGCTTGTCTTTTATTACAAAACCATATTCTGATCACTTCACGTTCGTATCCTAACTGGTGGGCCAATCCGGTGATCTCTGTACCTAAACGAGGTAACAAAAGATTCATTAATGTGAATTGAATTAATAGTTTTAATTGTTGAGAAAATACGCTCACCGGATGGATGTGTATTCCTTTCGAAATGTGCGTTGAGTAATTCTAGGGCTTGAGGTGTGAACGATGTCCGCCGTTTACGTTTCTTGGACGGTTCGATGCCGATGAAATCCGTTAAGTGATTTTGGCCGCTCTTGTATCTGGAAAAGCTTTTACGCATTATTACTCTGCATACTTGCGAAAATTTGAAAAGAAAATTGCACGTCATATTATTCTGATTCGTTTTCTTTCATTAATAAATATTCATTAAACATTATGTAGTATAGGTATACATTGTATGATATGTATGTACATAGTGTGAATTTTAATATAATAATCTAAGAATTTTTTTCGTTTACTAACCTTTCTTCAGCTTCCTTCATCCATCGTTCTAAAACAGGTTTTATTTTTTGTGCACTTTTTGGCGTGATATCCAACTTTTCGAACCTGCAATTTTGTTTTAGTATTAGCTGTTAAACATGTAAAAAATGCTATATAAACGTATAGGCGAAGAGGACAAACTTGCCAGATTTTTTTATGTTGTTCAATCATAAAGTCAACAAACATCAACAATAACAAATAATCGTAAAAATAAGTGTCTTGTGCTTGTGACACTAGCACTTATTACTTAATTGCCTTATTTAAACCTTCCATTACATGGCAATTCATTAGAATGATTTGTGAAATTGTTCTCGGGCGTTAAATATATTTTGAACGACACTGTGTCCGCAAATTAACATAGGTAATATAATTTTGATAAAATTAGCATTTCTCAAGAAACTAAAATACTGAAATTACTACTTTTACACGATAAACACCTTTAATAACAAATTAACGTATCGAAAAAACGTTCTTAATAACGAGTATGATTCCTATAATTCCGCGTTAAATGATGAAACCACTTCATCACGTCTAGCCAAGATACAACAACAACAAGAAAAAAAATATTACACCGCTGCTCGCATAAATTACGTTACAAATTGGATTCTATCCGAGTTAATAATAGGCTGCGTTGATGTTCTTAATTCTTTTATGTAGGTATAATACTTGTATGTTTTGAATCTTCGCCGTCTATATAACGTGTAGGTACAGGTACAAGTTGTACATAGGTACATGCACAAATGAGTGTAGACCTGTTAATTTTCGGTTTTAATTTATATGAGAACTACTATTATTGTTATGATAACGTATGTAGCTTGTTTCAAATTTAAATTTTGGAGAACAGTGTAAGTTATATAATAATATAATTACTTCCTATTCGTAAAGCTGTTCCTCTTACACACATAAATATATCAACATGTGCATACATTACATCATTTTGCGTTCAACGCTTACATACAATTAACTGTTAGCGAAGAATTGTAATTTGTACTAATTATAGGTTAAGATAATTAATAATTAAGGCACAGGACACTGACATAGTATGTATATATGCATATAAGTATACATATATATATATACATACATTCTTGTTAATGATGTACTTTTCTTGTTCGTAACTTCACCTCTTATTCTTTGTTATTTCATTTATAAAACAAAACTTCTCGTCTATATATTTTGTATGAAAATATATAGAGTTTGAGAAATGATGAACTGCTTTATACGTAAGTATATACATACATATACAATGCCAGTGCCCTGGCCAATAATTCCCGCCTTTCTCTTAACGAAAAAAGTAGTTAGATTATGCGACGAATTTATTTATTATTTAATATGCGCGTGCAATTACGCCCGCAAAAAAACCAGGAACGGTTTGTTTTACGTTTGAAAATGTGTTTCTAGTTTTAGAATATATTATAAGTATACTTAGATGATTCAATCTTAACTAAGAATAAATTTGTTAATAATGTTAATCAATTTCCACAGAGACAAAGCAGGAAACAAAATAATACATTAATAAGAATAAACAAAGAAAAAGATAAAAACAAAAACAAAACAGACAACAAAAAGATGACACGTACATTGCTTGCTGCTGTGTTGAGAGCTGTGCTGCCGCAAACATCTGTGAGGCCAGGGCACTGGGAACAAACCAAGCAGTTACTTACTTCGTCAAAATTCGAGTTAATATATAATTTATATAAGGTATATAGAAACAAATATGGAAAAGAAACGCGGATACAGGAAAAGGTGCAAACGAAACGCGAATATTAAAGATTTGGCAGTCAGATTAATTTACGTAATGATCATTTCCTTTCCACTATTTAATTTACATATTTACGTGTGTGTGCGCCTTGACGTCGCTGATTTAAATCGCATTTTTATTATATTTATATATAGTTTTGATGGTTTATGTATTCTTGCACCATTTCCTGTTGCGCCAAATGTCTTTATACGCACATCTTATATGCTAACGTATTTCTATGTGAATTTGGTGTAGGTTAATTTCTATTTTCAACTTTTTGCAAATGGTAGGTACAATTATAAATCTATCCATTCATCTTCATTTCCTACTACTCTACTTTGTAAGTTGTTCGACAAACAATCAAAGAACCAATACAATTTAAACGTAAATAAAAATCATCACAATCGTAGGTAGGTAGTATTGCCTTATAAATTGTCCCATCAAGAATATTCAAACGTCCCAATCGAATCGTTACCGTT
>ML218741.1:21666-52204 GCA_004785975.1 Popillia japonica
GTGTGTTAGGTATCTACTTATGGAAGAAAGAATATCAAAGGACAATAAAAACAACAACATAGGAAATGGAATAAGAATGAGCACCAGTATCTACCTATACCTATCCAGTTACAGTACCTACCTAACTAATAGGTATGAAAAAAACATATGTTTTAACTGTAATCGTTAAATTACATTGCTGTCAACCGATAATTAAATTCATCCAAATTATCAAAGACGTTTTTAAACCATGTATGTAGGTACCTATATTGAAAGGTAATGGTACCTACCTACATATGTAAGTATATTTAAAAATTGAAACAACAATTTGATTCGGTCAACGCTTTCCTTGACAACCTGTAAGTACCTAAGTAGGTAAATGTACCTACCTATAAAACGTAGCGTTGAAAAAAAGAAAAGGAGAAAAAAAGGCCGGCAAAAGAGAGATGATATCGTCGTCGTCAGCTGTGCTCGTTCTATAAACGGTAACGTAGTAGGCGGATTGTAGCGGAAGGGGAGGAAACAGGAAAAGAAGGAATCATGTGTAAAATGTTGTATAAGAGGATACCTGTTGCGTTGACGCTGAGATTTAAGGGCGCGCTGGCGGGACTGCCGCCTCCTCCGCCGCCGCCGTTGTTGGCGACGATACTACTGCTTGCCGCCGCCGCCGCCAAATTGTTAGCGATGTTTTGCAGGCCGGCCGCTAGTGTCGCCACTTGCGGAAGACTTTGTTGGAGGGTCGCGAAGTTTTGCAGATTTTGTAGAGTTACTAGACCGGCCACTGTAATAGAAACGTTTAACAAAAAACTAGTAAAGTAGAGTACCTACATGTTGTTAAAAAAATAAAATCTAATTGTAAGTATGTAGTTGAAATTAGGTATGTATAAACAATAGTCTATCGATAATCCTTTCTCGGATAAAATTCACTTATTATCTCCATATTTTCATTCAATTTAGTATTTTCTATAATAAACATGAATTGTGAATGAGCTTCTTAAATACTTTTAGTAATTTACCTATATGTAGGTATAATCCTCCCAATCACGGATAAATCTATTAAAAAAATCGAAAATATCCCTAAAAAGTTAATCAAACGGTTCATACAATAATATCGTAGAATTGGAATTGACGTAATAACAATACCATTTGAAACGATTGTAGCAATCGCTTAAAATTATCTGCACTTTAATTCAAACATATAAGGTTTATTTATGTATGTATGTATGTATGTATTACAACCGGGAAGCTGTTTGAAAGTATCTCTCCTATTCCTAATGGCCATTCATTAATAACGGCGACAAACTATTCAGATTATGTTATTGTGGGAAAAGAAAAGAATCCTGCTTCAATAAAAATTCAGCTTTAATTTAACGGCAATATACCTAAGCATCTACACCTAAGTATGTACATATGTATTTACTATTTACTCTTTAAACCAAACATTAACATTCCTGCTGGAATGAAAGAAAAACCAAACAGAAAAAAACAAAAAAAAAACTTTCACTTCCGTATACAAATGCTAAGTTCACAAAACAGACGCCGCCGTCTGATAATAAACTCTCTCCAGGCACGCGTCACTGTCTCTCTCGCCCCTTTCATCCGTTCTCTCTTCATCCACCGTTAGTAAATATTACGTTAGGCAGACAATAACAGATGACGGCGGCATCCCAGGAAATCGAAGTATGTGTAAGGAACACTCTCGCAGACATTCTGTTACTAACAGAGACACACGTATAGACGTCTTTAACACACAAAACGAGGTAGACGGAGCTTTTCCGGCCTTGAAACAGATATGTGTGCGACCGTACTTGTGTTGTAGTAGTATAGTAGTATAGGTAGTAGTAAATTCGCTACGGGAGAATCAGCTGTTCCAAACGGCTTACCCCATATAATATTATCCTTTTCTTTCTCGTAATATAAAAGGCGCATACGCACGCCGAGTAAAGTCGGCCGGGACGCAAAATAAAACGGAATAAAAGTTGAACGAACTTACTTGTACCGTTCAGATGTGCAGCGGCGGCCGGCGTCATTTTATGCTGCTGCTGCTGTTGTTGCTGGTGTTGATGATGCGAAACGGGAGGTTGAGGCTGCTCATTCTGATGGGGTTCTTCGGCTCGATGGTGTTGCAATAATTTCCGCGAGAGATGCAAATCGGTGCTCTCATCTACGCCCATACTAATCGCTGGTTCCGGAGAACCGCAACTGCTTTCACGGTCGCTCTCCTGTGAAAAGAACAAATTAAACTTGAACATGTAAATTGATGGAATTTACCTAAATAGAATAACCTAATGGCACATTTATCTAGAGTCGTCAGTCTAAAATCCGATATACCTAAACACACGCACATACACACGTATGTAGCAGCACGAAACAACGCGCGCGGTGGCGATGTGGCATGTAATGTATCTACAATATTATTAAGCGTTCAATTTCGAAGAACCTCAACTTTCCTTATTTAATACGTTCTCGCTTATGTAATACGCACGTCTTGCTTGCAGATTATGCCATATATTTAATGTGTGTTATAACCTCGCTTCGCCTTCTATTATAGACTGTTTCCTTACGTTTTACGACGTGATATTAACATAACTAATTCGTAATTATTATTAATTAACAGATCGTGACGTTCCTCATATTATCGTTTCTTTTTCGCCGCCAGATGTATCTATGTATGTATAGCGTTTATACGGGACAACAGATACAAACATTCGGATGGTAATATAATCATTTTAGCGTACATATTAACATATCAATACATACATATGTATGTATAGCGCGAACTATTAAAATCGTAATAATGAGGACCTAGTTTCTGACGCAAATATCGTCGGCAATTTATCATCGGCGTAAAACACGATATTGCGCCAGCGAAAAAATAAAATAAATTCAACGCAAGATAATAAATCTATTCTTAATAGGTCAAGGTAAATTGTGTGCGTTACTGTACACAAAACGACACAAACGGATTCCTATTGTAATTTTGTTTAATCGATTTAAGAAGGAGTTTATAATAAAGTTTTGGATAACATTAGTACCTAGGTATTGGTGATTACAGTTTCAAGATAAGCGATATGCGAATAATGAATAGGTAGGTAGCATATAATTTCGTATTTACATACCTATATACATATATCTAATCGTTAGAAATGGCGCTACACGAGACACATGTTTATATAAGCAGGTACTACTACTACTACTACTATATTTCATCTAGTTTTGACGGATAATTTAAATATTGTAAGTACCTATCTATCTAAATATTGTAATAATCTACTTAGAAATACCCAGTAGTTTTCCGTAAAGGTCCTGTTAATTATTGTTGTTAATACTAGCAGTTTTTCATAAAAAAATGTGAAAAATGACAATCAGAAATAAATTAAAATATTTGATAAATAGGACGTAGATATATACATATATCCAGTATACCATATACCTATATACATACATATGTACCTATAGAATATACATACATATATTCTAGTTATATATACCTACATATACTACATACACATAAGTAGTACATATGTATATGTAATCCAGTACATGTAGCTTTTAATGGTCTGTGCAAATTTAAACGAAGGATCTCATTAAAACGCAAATCAGGTGCAATTAATAATCAAGTAAATTGCTTAAAGTAGCGGTTACACGCTAAAAATTCATTAATAAATTAATTAAATAAAGTATCCTGAATTTAAATAAGCGATTTTCTAAATGTTTCGCGCGCGTATTACGTCGACTGGTACGCCTTCACGTAATGCACATAATAAGTTAGAAGCACAGAGTTGATTTGGCTTTTCTTTCTATCCTCTTCTGTTTCTCTTCTGTATACCCATGTAGGTATGTGTAGTAGTAGTCACTCGCTAATTAAAAAATTACGCAAGCACCGTATTAGATTAATGTTGCCTTTCGCCCTTTCTTATAATTTACCACCACATATTTTATGTGTATATGTACATACATGTATCTATGTACAGTGATGTGCGCTTTAGTATTGAATCACACGTTACAAGTTTGCGATTATCTAGCGAAAACCAAGCTTTCCTCAAATAAGTTGGCGCGCCGTCGTCAGTTAAAACAGATTAGGGGATTAGTAACAGAAATGTATGTATTACCTAAACCTGCGAGGAGAAGCAAAATAAATGAGCAGACAGCTACATATCTATGATGCACGATTTATACGAAACATACAAATAATGTGCATCTCAATTAGAATATAATTATATATGTACAGAGTATGGTCTGTCAAGATCTTTTTAAGTTTTAAATGACACTAATCAACCTTCAGTTGTTTATAGCAATACACATTGCGCAACTAATTTTTTTTTTTTTGGTTTTCTTACTATAAAAAGGTTTTATCATTTTTACTATAAAATTTGCAAATACTTATGTACTATCTATACATATGTACATACATAATACATATATGTATGTAAGTATGTAGTGGCTTGTAAAATTTACGACAGTTCAGTCTCTAAATTGAACCGACACTGGATAACCCTTCCACTTTTCGCTAATAATAGCGAGGGTGCACTCCACCATTGTTGTTCAAGTCTGAAACGTTGGGGTTCGATAATTAGAAAGCGCATCTAAATAAATATCGTGCTATCGTCCCGTTGCGTCGCTCAATACGTTTGAAATCGTTTGATTTAGGCAACAGGATTTAGAACATTTAATTCGTAGATACATATATTAAATATTATAAGTATTAAATTAAATATTGCTTAAAATCTATTTCAAAATAACACTATTTATTGAGGAGTTCAGAACAGAAGACATTATTATTAAAATAGAACCTAGTAGATAGACGGTAATTTCTGGTGTGCCTTTTAACATTTAACTAGAGTATCATTCCTATATCATTCCATCAGGTAATTAGGTGTTTTGGAATGTACATATACTGAACATCGATACGTGCTACATGAAATTAGTACTCAAACTCGATGACAAATCTTCAAAGCAGCTCCAAAATCATGCCATGTTGCGCATTCAGAGATGCACGTAAAATAATTCATTATAGATATGGCAATTTAAGACAATTTGCCTATGAGACAAGACGTAATATATTAAAAAGTCATTATTACATGTTACACCTGGTGGAAGTCGGTGAATTTAAAAAATGAGGAGAACAACAAGCGGAGAAAGTTAACGAAATTAGCATTTTTGAAGAGCAAATGAAACTTTCATAGATTTTCTAATTCAAACATTTTACGACAATAATGAAAATTATTATTGTGCTGAGGCTAGAACAGTTGTATTTATTGATGACAGATCGTTAGAAAAGTAAAGTCAATTTTTATCTCACCAATATAACGGCTGCGAGACGAATAAGTCGATGACGAAAAGTATTCATCAAATTCGTGTCTAAATCACACAATCAGTAAGGGCTTACCGAATCCTCTCGTATGCTTGTACAAGAGATACTCATTATTTTCATGATCCAGGATCTTATTTACTAAAAGAAGACAATTCTAAAGATCTTAGTTTATCTTTAATCAATCAAAAAAAAACATACAAGTCATCGATCGATCTGCAAATTGCTATCTTCAATTTAAAGTTAATCCTGTTGTTCACATTTCAATGTTTCAGCACAAGTCACTCAGATGCACACATACATATGTACATACATACCTACGACTTAATAGTTAAAGTCAAATAATGCGTGCACGTTATTTCACCCGTCAATATTGATTGCATCGCGTCCTCCGTACGCAACGTCGACGAACTAAATTAGAACAGGAATTAGACGTTATTTGTTCTCGCGTGCGGCACTCACGTGATTTCAATCATTCGCTCTTGTTCTCTCCTCCCGTCTTTCACTACTTTCCGTCTCTCCGAAACTCGTACACGGAGTTATAGATGCATACGTATGCAAAGCACATACGTAATACAACAACAAGTAAGAGAATGAGCTTATTGCACATTCGTTTCGCTGCATGTAATGGTGATAAATGTAGTACATACATAGATGTATGCATAATTTGCACAGTTCAATAGACGTGTAAATAATGCTGGCCCCGATAATGTTTTAGCATACGTTTAGTAGTGGCGAAGCTCTACTCTATGTGCAAGTACATATATGTATGTATTATGTATTTACATCCATACACACGTATAGTAGTTCTAATCGTGACTCACGCTACATACAAATGTACTCTCCTTTTCTGGCAATAAAGAGCTGCCGTTGGCAATTACTATGCCTAACAATTATAACACGGTGATGGGAGTGTACGCACCGCATACATTACAGAAGAAGAAAGTTAAATCGAACACATCCCTGGAAAAAGAGCTTTCGTATGAACGAACTACAATTTACAATAAAAATTAACAAAAAAAAATAGGGCCGGTAATTAAAAACGGAATTAAATACCGTGAGGGTCATTGAATGAGATCGAGCTGGAGACTATCAATAATAATAATAACATGGATCGTAAAATCGTACTTTATAGCAGGATATTTCAATCTTGCTAAAGTGCACCATAATTATGGGGAATTAATCATGAGAATGTTGTAGGTAGAGTAGGTTGGGTAGGTACCTATTTACTCTTTCTTATGTGTTCTCCTTACTCTGCCTAAATAATCGTTCTCTTATATACACTACCGCACTGTGTATTACAATCATACTGCGATTTATCACATACATATAAAATAGGTAAGGTATACAGTTGAGTTTATAAATATTTTAGCTACAAACTCTAAAAATTAACGTCATGTAAAATGTAACCTTAATGTTATTAATACGTACATATATGTCTGCATACATACATATGTGTTGAATATTTGCTTCAACATAAAAGTATTGTACAGGTAAGTATAGGTATACATATGTACATACTTAGAAAGACGTTTTAGATAATAAGATTATCAGTTTTATTTTCCATTTACAATCGAAACACAACGCAATTAATATTTACGTATTGTCCTATACAAGATCATGTAAATATGTATGTTGGTATAGTCCGGTTCAAACTATTGTGCGATCGGCAAGCTCCCATAATTACCCCAGCACGGCAGGTGGTATGCAATAAAAGTAAGCGATATGAAAAACAAGCTACAGGACTGTATTATCAATATTTGCTTATAACTACTGGTGTATTATATTGTAAATATAATGCTCGCTAATTTATAACGTAACATGTAGTATATACGTAATAATAAAACAAATATATAAACAAAAGGAGATAAATAAATCTACTGACTATATAAAAATGACTGTATCATCCTCAAACTCTGACTCCGTGGAATCTTCGTCAATATTTACATTAATTATGAGCTCCGGATGCATCGTTGGTAAATCGTTGTATTTAGTTTCAATTTTCCTAACATGATCGATTGCGCTTCGTCATAAGTTTGCAGATATGTTACCTATTTCTTCTTTTATCAGTTTTACAACATTTTCACTAAATTTCGGCGATTTATTTTTTCTTCGAACGTTTTCTTTCAGTTGTGCCAAAATCAACTCAATGGGATTGAAAATGCAGTGATACGGCGGCAAACGTAACACATCATGATTGTATTTTCTTGCAATAGTATCTACTACATATTCTTTTGAGAATTCAAACGACTTCATGCATTCAAGTAATTGCTTTTTTGTGTAAGAGTTTTCAAAGAAAATGTTGTTCATATAGAAACTCTTGTATAGTTTCCTTGTTGCTGCTGCTGTTGGGTATTTTCTTTTGTAAACGGGAGTGATAAGGAGCGTTATCCAAAACAATTACACTATTTTCACTTAACTTTGGTATTAAACAATTTTCTAACCAGTCTTCGAATATTGATGCCGACATATCTTCATGGTAATCTAACGAACAATTTTTTATGTTTTTTGCAGACAAAAACGCAGCTTCTTCAACCCAACCATTTGTAGAACCACAATGCAATATTATCAGTCTCTTCCCTCTAGATGCAGGCACATCTAACTGGCACTGGTCGGAACTATCGTTCCAGCCCTTTTTTACAATATCGTGCGTATCATACCACGTTTCATCGAGGTAATAGATAGTTTTTCCTTGCTGTCTATATCTATCGATATCGAGTAAGTAATTGTACTGCCACTGACGGATTCTGGAAATTTCCATAATACACTGCCTTCTATCAATCTTCTGGTATTTGAATCCGTTTGCTTTTAGCAATCTCCGCAGTGTGGATTTTGAATATTCAATATCATCACATGCTTCTCGCAAAGTAGCAACAGTAACTACTTCATTTTTTCTATAGAAATAGTATATCTTCTGTCGAACTATGTCAACTTCTCTCAAAGTTACTTTTCTAGATTGTCCACTATCACATCTCTTCTTTCTTCCACAAACACCAACAGTCACCATTTTTCTAACAGTCGATTCCGGTATTTTAGTCAATTGTGAAGTTTTTACAATAGCTTTTGAAGTAGATAATTCATCTATTTCCATTAAACCATTGTACACATTTAATACAATTTGTTTTGCATCCATAGACAAATGTTGTCTATGTTTGCTATCACACACTTCATGGCCGTCGTTATCATCCACATCTACTGGAACATCTCTTAAAGTAACTGCAGTACAATTTTCCCAAGGGCTGAACATTGTACACTTGTGAATTTATAATGCTCAATCACCTTAGTGTTTAGAATAAACTGAATTGAAAACTTAGTTCACTATTTATTTATTTATATATGTAGGTATGTTGGACCATACTGTTTAGAATAAACTGAATTGAAAATTTAGCTCACTATTTATTTATTTATATATGTAGGTATGTCGGACCATTAAAGAAGCATTATTGACATTGATGAAAATATATAAATGAGGTGCAGATATGATTCAATAGACAAATGTTAATTCCCTTTATTTATAAATATTGGTAATGTTAACAATAATGATGTAATTCAATAATAATTATGCGATGTTTGTTACTTGTAATTAAATTTATTCATAAATTATCTATTAAGCTTATACATTAACATTAATTCCCTTATTTTCTTAATATTCTTAAGCCGGCGCAGATAATTTCCAGGTACTTAAAATTTATGTTTACAATTCCCAGGTTATGAAGGGATTAGCACAATGAATTCTTAATAGTTTTACTAATGACACCGCACTATATTTTGAACTCAAGTATACATATGTATCTAACTACATCCGTCTATACGTATCTACCTATGTATCTCTCACACGCTCTCATATCCATTGTCAACAAATAGCCATATCGTCATCAGTCAAACATTTAATACATTTCAGGGAGTTCCTTTTTTTCATTTTGTTATCTAGTAGTAACGAATAGCATAAAAGTGCCACGCATAGAGAGACCGTATTTCAAAAAGTAAATCGGTCAATATCCGTTACTGTTTTCTTTCAATTATCCACATCCGTTCGATGGTGATGAGATGTGAAAAAATTGATAGAGACGTCATCATCGTACCTACCGTATGGATATATGATTTTTAACAGTACAGGACGGACGCTTTAGAATCAACGCTACTATACCGAGCATTTGTTTATACTTACTGAATTACTAATGGAACAAATGTTGATTTTTTGCGATCCTGCTGCATATGACTGCAGCATTGATAACAATCGTCTAAGCACAAACAATACTATCACGACTTGTACATTTTGAAATATATTCAGCGTACCAATATCGGTATAGTAATGTATCTACCTTTTTTTTGAAAATTAGGTACATCGTCAAAAAACAAATTTTCAGTTAGGTTTTGTTAGATTTTCTTCTTTTAGTGTTTCGTGCATTTTGTAATAAATAAATGTCATACTAAATCAAGTATGTATATACATATGTATGTATGTATGTATATCCAAATAATTGGCTGATATATCTCACAATTTCATTTTATATTAGGTATACTTACTCGTGTAGGTATAATATTTACTTATGCATATGCCTACGTACACTCATGGTAAGTACATAGAGATTGGACAGTTTCCATATAACAACGTATCGAAAGTGTCCAATCTCCACTTACCATGAGTGTACCTAGTATATGGTACATACATATCTACATGCATATATCGAGATGTTTCCCCGTTTAATTTTAAACCCAAAATTTATATAATAACTATAGCTAAGCAACGACTACTGGGATACTACTACTATGTACTACTAAGCGAACAAGGCGAACACCAAGCACCAACACCCAACACCACCACCAGTCCGAGATATATAGGTATAATCTATTCCCGGTATAATGATAATCAAGCAGGCAAGCAAGCAAAAGGGGTAAGAGAGGACTATAGTGAAGGAGAAGGAAGAGGCGGCAGGAGAGAGCACATAATAAGAGCGGCGTGCACGGTGATAGAGAGGAGACAGTGGTGCTGCGGCGGCTCTGGGAAGAGAGGAGCGAGGGCGTACACCGGACAGCGGCCAGGCGAGAGCTCTTTGTGTAGTTAGTGTAATTAGTGCGGCCCCTCCGTTCGTGTGCCCCTCTGTTCCCGCGCCTCTGCCGCCGGGCGTCCCTGCCGAGTACCTTATTTAAATGCAAATGAGCTTCATTTCGCAATATTAATGTGCCCCACCCTCATCGCTTCACTCGGTCGGTCCGTCCGAAGTACGACCTATCTGCCGGGGATACCTCTTTCCTTCCTACCCGTCCACCCATACTACTAACGGCTAGCCACCTCCGCCGCCGCCGTCGCCGCCGCCACCACCGTCGACGCTGTTACCCTTTTGCGGATCTGAAGGGTTGCAAGAGAACGCGCGTTCGGTCCAGTACGTCGCTAGTTCAATCATAATACACCCGGGCGGGTTCATGTTTAAGACGAACACATTATGCATCAACCGCTTCCAAACAAGATTTTCTTGGTAGTAATCGATATACATATGTATATACTTACATACTCATGGTTTTTATTATATACACATACATACATATATACATACAATGTTGTACATACAACATACGAGCATGGATATGTATATTTACCTTCACAGCATACTGAAGTTAAAAATTTACTAATAAAAAATATCCAAGTGTGATGGGAACACTTGATAGATATTATCTGATCTAACCAATTTATGGAAAAATTGCTTTTGTATAGTTGAGTTTAGAAGTGGTAATATAAATTAAAGAAGGTTACGAATGCTATTTACAATACCGACTAGAAGGAACCATATTAAGCAGAAATTAACGTATACGATTAGCATAAATAAATCCATCTTCCTTACTTGGAACAGATATAACCAATTCGACAAGTTGGCACGTTGAGATCTTGGTATATGTAACTCAACGTTCCCCGGTAATATAACATACTGTATGTATGTATGTACCTACTCGTACATATGTAGGTACAGGAAGAACGACGCTGGAATAATCACAATAGTATATGTAGTAGTGGATACCTACTATATAGGTAAATATGTATATACAGAGCATGCTTAGTTCTTGTATGTGTGTGTGTGTGTATTTCGAGCTGGCTGTACGTAGCAGTTGGGTGTATGTATGTATGTATGTATGTATGTGTGCAGCAGGACCAAAGCGAATCTAAATATTGCCGAGCATACACAGACGTCGACTGCTGGCTTTACCACTACTCTTGCCGAACGTAGTCCGTTGATGAATAAACATTAGCACCCCCGTTCACATTATGCAAGCGGCTCGAATTAAACATTCTGGCCAATTCAATTATAGAACACAGCACACATTTCATATTCCGCCAGATCTGTCTCATCGACGTCCTCTTCCTTGAATTCTACAATCGTACTTGCACCAAGAATGCTGTTATATGCTAATAATGTTTCTATTCTGTTACATCCTATAAACTACACATTCATGAAATTTCATATATTTGATCGGATAAACTCAAATACATACTCAAATGAATTGAAACGATATTAAAAAGCTGCGACCAATGAAACTATAAAGCGAACTGAATATTCTATTAACTCCTAGTCCCGTGAATTTCTGTATTTTTTCTCCCATTTAATGTTTAGATATAAAAAAACCATACACTCACTTCATTTTTAGTACCTACTATTGCTTCGTTAGATAACCGCACCTTTAAGAAATATGAGGAATAGGTATCTTGCACTGTATAAGGCGTTTGATATTGCTAGTTTATGATGCATCTATGTACATGCATACTTTAATCTTAGTATGTATATGTAAGTACACGCGTATGTATAACATACATATGTATATACATATGTACATGTTCGAAACATCAGGACGAATTAAATAATTGTTAAAAATGTCGCAATTGTATCTACATAATTAACGTTAGGTGCGTTACGACTAACAAAATCACATAGCAAAAGTCGGCCTCCGAATTTCAAAACCGTCGCTAACCTGACGCATTCTACGACGAACCCTCGCTTAACTCCTTTAGTTAGTCTTCGTTCGTTCTCTCTCTCTCTCTCTCTCTCTCTCTCTCTTTCACTCTCTCTGTCATTCTCTAACCGATCTGCATAATATCTATAGCGGTCAAAATGCACATCACGTTTTACAGCGTCACCCTCCTCGCCAAGCTCACAGAGATTCCCCCCGCAGTTGGAATCGTTTTACGTTCCCCACAGCTCGGAAGGACAAGGGGAGTACCGGTAGATATATTCGTACACCTCTGTATAGTACCTAGTATATATACATATAATGATAGAGCGAGAACGAGAGAGACCGGCAACTGTAGCAAGAGCAGCGCTCTACACGATCGCTCCTACCGCCACCAGTCCTACAACCACCCAGAGAACTCGAACTAAAACTTAATTATAATTAATTAATGCGACTGCTACTAAGTCTATAGGCTATACCGGCTATGTAATTAGAAACCTTTATATAAAATGAATACTGTTAATTAACGAACTAAAAGACATTATACACTGGCAGGATTGCAGAAATAACTTAAGTAGGAATATTATTATGGAAATAGGAGGGGAAATTAACTCGAAGCGACCCTTTCCGCCACCTTTCGCCCTATATGGACCGTGAGGACACCGCCTACTAATCAGCATCAAATGAAAGAATAACGAAAAAGAAAAGTATTCCTTTTTCTACGCTTTAACTCTCTCTCTCTCTTCGCCCTCTCTCTCTCTCTCTCTCTCTCTCTCTCTGTCTTTCTACTATTCATTATTGTGAACTTGTTAACAGTTGAACAAGTTGAAATTAAGAAAATTAAATATTCAACTTTAGAAAGAACTTATAAGGTACACAATTTATTTTAATGGTAACTTCAATGATAAGTATCCTTGCAAGAATGAAATAGCATAAAAGTTGAAATCTATAGTCCCCATCTAATACGATTTCGTATCACTCTTCGTTCGCACGGGAATCATATAAGGTATAATAGGTACACATAATATTTCATCATCATAGCAAGTATGTATGTATGTAGGTGCCTATGTAAATCTAAAACGTAAAAGTATCTCTCGTACGTCTTTCCTCCCTTTCGCCCAATATGTACATATATTATAGGGGTATATATATGTAGTAAGTATAGCTATACGCTATATTCCAAGACAATCTTATCCTTATTTACATAGGGTTGATGCGAGAGGGTGGTGGTCGCCAGCACCACCACCGCACCGTGGCCATCGCATCTCGTTCGCTCACTATAGTATACCACGCTTTATAATGCGGCTCCCCCAACGACGGACTCCCTAGGGGGACGAAGACGATGCCCACTATTGGTACGGAATGATAGCCGTGGAATATAGGGTGATGGAAATCATCTCTGCCGGTATTTGTTATGCATTGCTGGATATGTGGACACTGTCCGGTATAATATTTCAATATATTCCCCCTGATGCCTGCTGCTTTCTCGATAGTAGCTATGCGATAGAGCTGTTGTATTACGTATTATACTTACATACATATATATGTATACATATAGAGGGGACTCGTCGTATGCTATTCCGTTGCTGCCCGCCAGTTTCCGTAGTCTTGGACTTGTTCATCTTCGGCTTGCATCTCGGCTACTCGTTTTCATATTATACTTATCCGTATATGTATTGCCACATACATACATATGTATGTATATACATAAGTATATATATATGTACATATAGAAAAGCTGCTACAGAAGCAATGGGAACTGTTTTCTAAAGTTGTGGGGTTTCCGTTTTAGATGTAAATATTCTTCCACCCCCTTAGATCTAAATAAAATTTCGGGCCTGACGTTACTATCGAAATTCACGAAAATCTAATAAATATTTTGTTCTGAGAGGCGTGTTATGTATGTATGTACGTACATATGTACTTACCTATTGTCGAGTTAGTAATATACATATGTAAAAAGTATTGCCATTAGATAACACTTCATCAATACTTATATGTCGGTATTTTCGAGATATAAAGGGTTTGTATGTAGAAGATAAAAATAAATAATCTGTACCTATGTGAGCGAGTGAATACGTGCGCGATGTAACGGATGATGTATCAAAAATTGAATAAGTTCTCCTCCCGAAAAGCCGCAAAGGGTGCTTAGTACGTTTAAAATAGATGCGATTGGGGGGAGACGTTTAATGAATGTCCTCAAAACTCGCGGGCGCACACGAGCGGACAAACCTGGTGACGTGTCGGCCGGAGCGGCTACAAAGGGCGACTTTATAGATGTAGTAGATGGCTAAACAGTAAGCCGACAACACTCCTGTACACATAATTTATGTAGGAGTAATATAGATTTGACACGCACGCACGCATGTAGCACGCACGTATCTAAATTTGTCCGTTTATAATAAGTTTGTAAGTGCATGCATACCTATCGTTGAAAAGAGATATTTACCTAAGTACATACACATACATACATATGTATGTATATGTATAATGTATGTATAAAATATTCTTGTCCACTAGGATTGTTTAGCTATCTAGTTTAAATTAGATCTGCAATAGGTACTGTAAAAATATTTAATTTATGTACATAAATAGGTACATATGTAGGTAGGTACTTCTCGTCAGCGTTGAAAATCTTCTAACGCCTATTGTATAAAATATAGTCGCGGGTATGGCGCTCGCAATAATGATGATTTATCTGGTGCGTCCCTCTGCGCAGTAAAAATTGTAGGTTCGTCGGTGCATGAGTAATTCACCGTTCAAAGCAGGAAGAGCACCGCTACCAATGCTAACCTGAACAATCCATTCCACAACTACACGCAGTTAACCAGCGTCACTAGTATTATAACGAAGTGTGGATAAAAAATGGGCACTCACACATCGGAATGAACATAAAATTCGCAACCGATGCTATTATACCTAGGTACCTACTAGATATTTTTCAGGTACATTAACATAAAAAAACGTCTTATAATTGGATGTGCTAAATCGCGCAAAAGATCGTAATACATATACCATACGTATGTTATGTATTTTTATGAATACTTACATATGTACATAATGTACATATGTAAGTATTCATAAAAATACATAACATACGTATGGTTACCTATATGCATCTATGTAGCATATTTACCTTCATGTAATAATTTTTATATCGATTTGTTTAAATATAAAACCTGCATACATATCTTCCCTAATGTAATATACGGCGAGAGAATAATTAAATTTAAAATATTAATTTAACTGTCGAACACAATGGGATACCGTCTACCTATCTAGATACACCAGTTGTAAAAATATAATGCGCTCTGCGTAGACTACAACCGGAACATGTGCCCGTAACATATACATTTTTTATATTAAATATGAACGAGAAAAAAAACGATCGTGTTACAATATTTGTACCTATCGGTGTGTTAGTGTAAAATAACAACGTATCCGAAGAGTAATTTTTATTATTACATTTTTATTACATCGGCCTGCTGTTATTGACACTGCAAAGTTTCTCCATTTTTGCAAATTTAATTTATCGAAAAATATACATATTTTATTCGAAAATAAATTTAATTAAAAATATTTTTTATAGGTATTGCGGCTAGGTTCCATTTTTGCTTTTTTCTTCATTTATTTTTTAATATAATGAGTTTTTCGCATAAAATAATAATGTGGTAGGTACCAAAAAGATATCGCAGCGATTCGTTCCATTTTATATTATCTCATCGTACCTTTCGATATCATCAAAACGAGATGAGGTAGAAAGAGGAAACGATTTCGCTAAAGATATGTAACTTACGGAGCAGACAACCCTTTTCGTCGATATAGCCGTAGATATTACGGTAGTTTGTAGGTAGGTAAGTACAGCATAAGTACTACATAGCTTGGTTTGATCGTCTATTGCCGATGGTGATAGCACGTCAGCCCTTCTTAATTTGGTTCGACGATTATGCTACACTAGCAGTTAGTAATGTATGTAGTACATACCTACGTATGTATGTACATAGAGAAGATATATTTGTATGCATGTACATTTGTACGTATATAAGTAAGTATAGCGACGGCACAGTATTAGTAACAAATATGTAGTAGTAGTAGTAGTAGTAGTCGGTTAGTTGGATTTTGGTTGGTTGATTCGACTGGGTAGACAGAAAAGGGACGCTCGTGTGGCGAGTGGAAAACGAACGAAAGGGGTGAAGCTGCAGGGGTCCGACGGATGAGAGAGAACGGAGGACGGGGAGAGCGGCAAGCAGCACATAGTCCTCGCTTTGCAAGCACCACCTCATTTGAATTTCTAATTAGCAAACCTCCATGCAATTATTGGATTAATGTAAATTACGACGACGCGTTGTGCTCACTCTCTGGTATAACGCGGCGGCGGCGGCGACGGGGGCGGAGAGAGGGGGAGGGCGGTAGCGAGGGAAGCGACGGTGAGGGGACGGGATAATTAAAATCCGTTGATTAATATGTAAATTTAATAAGATTACAGTTCCAAGAACGAATGGAGCCCGGCACCCGGCGTCACCCGCTCCCACTCGCCGGCAGAAGCGGCAGCGTCGGCGATGGTGGTGGCCCACACTCGCACTCACCATACCCATAATATAACCTCTATCTTTCCAAACACCCCCGACGCGATCCCCCGCGACCATTCTATTACACCCTTTTGCTACGGCCGCCCGTCAACAGCGACCGACCTCTTGTGAGAGTTCTCTTGCTCTAACCTCCCCACCCCTCCCTCCCTCAACATTTCAATGGCGTTAACAAGTTTTTAACGCCGCCGCCGCCACCACCACCGCCTCTGTGAAAGGGTTACGCGCCGCGTCGCTCTCCGAGATGATTTAAATAACGTTAATTTGACTTTCAATAAAATGACGTCATTCTATCTATATATATCTCTTTATGTACTTATGTACATACATACATACATACGTATAACCAAAACATCGTACCTACACACATATATGAATAACAGCAAGGATTATAGCAGCATCGTTTTATACGTTTCGCCCTCATATCACTGGCCTAATTAACATATGAATACAGGAAAAGATCACCTTCTCTCTATAATCAAATGTATGTATACTACATATGTACCTTCAATTATAAGTACGTAATACATCCGTCGTTATTATCTTATATGTATGGATTAACGAAAAAAAAATCGGAACTTGGGCGATATTAAAAAAAAAATGATTTATGTTTTGCGTAAAACAAAATAGACCTCCCACTGACACATGGATAGATATAAATCTCAAATCAACTTTCAGAAAATTAACCAAGTTAAACATAAAATACAGTACGTACATATGTACATATGTATGTATGATGTATGAGATGTTATAATTAGATATATTTATGTAGGTATGTATTACATATACACACATACATACTTATATGTCTACAGATTTTATAAAGGTGTTGTATGAATAAGTTTCCCACATACACAAAATAAGTACAAAGCTCGAAATATATGTAGATATTTTTGCGTTTTTTCATTCATTTCTGCTGATGCACTAATAATTTGGTTACATATTCAGAACTACTTATATGTATTGAACAAATATTTCATGAATACATACACGAAAACTACGATGTTTTATATGTTTAATAATAGTTATAGTATTTATTACAAAATCAAATAAATGATTTTCTTTGTTGTAATTACATAGCAAACAATACAATAATTTATTGTTTAAATGAAAAGGTTTTTTATCAGAGAGAATTATGTCGAATTTACTAAACAATTCAACTAACCATACGCGTTCGATAGTCAAGGAATTACATATAGAAAAAATAAATGTAAATTATACAAAACAAAAGTCAACCCAACATTAAAATCCTATCCGAATTTAAACTAAATATGTACACCCACGGACTTTAGTTATGTCCGGTATCTAGCGGTACAGCCCGCGCTCATGTCACCATGTCCGTTTCATCTTAAAGGAAATAGTGACAGGAGTGCAGGCTGTACCGCTAGATACCGGACATAACCAAAGTCCGTGATGGTACCTAGCATGTTCCACTTTATTCATTCAGGTAGCGTTCGTTTATTTCTACTTAATTAAGTCGGAAAGTTAATCTGATTTCTGGGATATTAAAGGCAACAAGAAGAAAAAACGACAAGCATGAGAAACTAACCTTCTGTTATAGAAAACATTATAAATAATTCAAAAGAGCGAATTATAAGAGGATATATATATATATATTAGATACATACATATATCACAAAAATACCTACATATGTGCTTAGATATATGCATATTTATTTACTTACAGTTGAATTTTTGGATCTTGTCCGTTACGTCATAAGTAATGTCAGGATGAATCAAATCATTGACAAATTGTGGCGGCATCTATGTTCAATCAACAAAACTAACACTTAGGTACTCGTAAATCCACTAAAAAGGTTTGTGTTGAAACTATAAGCTTTATTTAAATTTAGGTTTTGATATTAAGGCTCTATTTTCACTCCTAGCGAGTACACCCCTAAACTAACGTCGGGTGTGTGTGTTTGTTATCCAATTTATTTGTAAATATACTGGTAAACACACACGCACACACCCGACGTTAGTTTAGGGTGTACTCGCCAGGAGTGAAAATAGAGCCTTAACACAATTGACACAATGTAATGAAACTTATTTTATATATATTACGATATTACCGACTAATTTTGAAGAGTGCCCTCTAGAGACCAATAGATCAACCTGAATGAAGCTGACTATCACGAAACGATATATCTCCACCTTGCTATCTATCTATCTTCATCACACTTCTATATAGCCAATACGAATAGTATCTAGGCGTATGTCTTCTTAACGCAACGACTCATATATCTTATTTACATTTCTTTCTAACGTACATTAAATATCGGCGATTAATGTTTTACGTACATCTTTGCTAAACTACATTGTTAATGACGTAACGGACAAGATCCAAAAATTCAACTATATGTGCATATGCTGTACAATTTACACGTACATATGTATGTACATATATCTAACACAAATTAAATGCGACTTATATATTTATTTAGATCAATAGTTAAATTGCGCTGATTGTAAAATAACCACATTATTAAAATTAAAATGTGACCCGTGTGAAATTCTCCTATCAAATTACATAGTACATATTGGTCGGTTAAAATCGACTAATATACCTACGTATGTACATATACACATACATATAGGTATGTATATAATAGGTACACGCAGCGGTTTAAGCGAATGCAAGTTTAAAGATTAACTGCGCTCGGAAGTTTCAACTCAATAGGAGCCTGCTGTTATATCAAGTCTGGCGTTGATTAAATTTTACTTGCGCACTTTCTAATGTTACTTTAATTATGTATTTCAATTGGACGTCATCATAATTTATTCAGTTTGTTTAATTTCAGAAATTGGAAAATAGTTAATTTTACCTATGTAAGTAATACATACTGCGTGCAACTTTAGATATGTAAATATGTAGTAGGTAAGAATAAAACTCTTTAAAAAAATATAATTTAGAACACTTAATATCCACCGTTTATGTACAAAATTCCTATTCTCCATGAAAAGACAGACGTTTAGCTGGAGCAATACTCTCTAAATATACCCTTCGCATCCCCTAAAACGAGCAAAACGGTATTATAATTGCACGAATCTCCTTAACAATCGGCAAATTCCGCATCCGACACTTATGGATTATATAGTTTATACGTAAGAAATGGAATATGAAACTATCCATACATATTTCATTTTATATGTATACTGTCAACGTTAAAACAGTTATACATATCGTAGATCATAATAAATTTAGAAAATGTCAAAATTTTAATTGTTAAATAATAAATACGTAGTACACGTAGAATGTCATCTTGCCATGGTATAGATATACAATACAGAAAGACATAACATTTAAACATAAAATAGGTATATACCTAAAACGGTTTCGTGAAGTTTCTAAATTGATACGTACACTCATGGTAAGTAGATATTGAACAGTTTCCATACAATAACGTATTGACAGTGTTCAATCTTTCCTTTCCATGAGTGTACGTACATATGTACATATGTATGTACATACGCAGGTTTGTCTACATAATAATAAGTTTACAAACATTTCTATTTGAAATCATTGTTTCACAGATTCGTCAGATCAGTACCTACATAATAGAGGAACCCATCTAACCGAACCCCACACGCTACACACGCACGCCGGAACGTTCATCCACCCACCTACGAAAAGTAAATTCGCATCTCTTTTACAACGGTATATACACATTATCGCACGCGCGTTTATATAATACCTATTATGATGGCTGTGCCGGAGAAATTGACCGACGGACGATTCGCTGTGAATGCAAAGGCATCAAACGAGACGGCTGTTAAAAGGAAACAAAAAGCCGTTCGCAGTCCTGGACCCCCGTTCCCAAAAGTACAAGAGCGAAGCGACCGACCGCCAGCACCACCAATACGCAAGTATCTTGTATGTATGTATATATATATATATATATATATATATGCATATGTACCTATTATACATACACAGTATGTACGGCGCGTACGGAAGTAAACCAAATAGTCCCGGACTCTTTTTACCGTACGCGCGGCGCGTTTTGAATTGGTTCGTTGGCGTGCGTGTAAAGTTAAATGTGTTTATAATTTACAAATGTGTGAATGTAATCGCACGTCACGATTAAATCTAAAGCTTCGAGTTTCTGTCGGTATCGTACGCTTATAATGCGCTATACGTAAAAGAGAAACAACGACAGCCCGCAGGTCCTCCCCCTGCTTTGCTTTAGTTATACAACAACGCCGTATTATTATTAAAATAGGTAGGTACCTACATACATATACATATGTTGTACATTGTAAGTATAAGTATGGGAGAACTTTTTGTGGACATTTCAAATTGGCGGCAGCGCACGCACGTTTATTACATACGTATACATACATATGTATGTGTATGTGTAAGTATAATACACACACTCCAAAAACCAACGTCGTGTGGTCGGATCGCCGGTGAGCTTTTTCATCGCCAAAACAATATAATTTTCAACAGTCGCGGCCGACACGGTGCGGTTAACTTCAGAACATTAATTTGATATAATACCTACGAACAATATGTTTATTATTTAACGGATCGGCGTAATATTCACGCCCGAACGCAAAGCTTCGTGAAACGACGAGATTCGGTATCGCTCTAAACAAATTAGTGT
Source organism: Popillia japonica (assembly GCA_004785975.1). Classification (NCBI taxonomy): domain Eukaryota; kingdom Metazoa; phylum Arthropoda; class Insecta; order Coleoptera; family Scarabaeidae; genus Popillia; species Popillia japonica. The sequence goes on from ML218741.1 coordinate 43,089, forward strand.
GAAAAAATATCTGTATCAGAGCTGCTGCTATATTATATATGTACATATATGTATGTGTTTGCACTGTTGTTATTGAATTAAAAATTCTATTTGATCAAAAATAAATGTGTCATAAAAGCTGTAAAGAAATATTTCGTCAATTTCAAGGAAAAACATTAACAACATTCACTGCAGAGTTGATTTATTACAAACATATAGAATGAAAATCATACGCGGAATTATAGAATTGACAGGAAAGCTTCTCTGTATAGGAGTTATGAGAAGAATTCATTTTAAGCAGGAAATTAAATATAAAATTTAAAGTATGTACATATGTATGTATGTATGTACCTAAATGGGAAAGAATTTTTACGAATGTTGAAAAGTATGTAGTTAATTTCTTAAAGATAAAATTCAAATACATACATATGTACAGTGAAACCTGTTTAAAACGGAATCGACTGGGACCAAAATATTTTCCTTTATACACAGGTTTCCGTTTTACTCAGGTTATTATACATAATATGTATTAAAATATGAAATTCTAATGTTTCATTCAACCGTCCAATCTAAAGCATACCAACATGTGAAATTCCAAAATTTTAACGAATTTGCTAAAGTTCTAAGACAAAATAGGCAAGTATCTAGATCATATTGCAGAAAAAGGAACACATTTATACATACATACCTATTTTATTTTATTGATATAAATATATGTATGAACGTTACTTTATCAACGTCCGACAAAAGATCGAACATGTGTGCACAACTATGTGTATTCCCTTTGTATTCCGTCTTCCTATTGAGTCGTTTTAACTAGTAATCCACACGTGTGATACATTTTTCAAAAGACAAAGTGTTTCCTTCATAGATGGCCGTCAGAAATGGTCTGTTTTCTAATCGTAAATCAAGCCAAGGATCGTTGCCGGTCATTTGAAGTATGTAAACTCTGTTATTTATGGTGGAAACCGATTCCGTTTTATGGAGGTTCACAATACTTTTTGGTCTAAATTTATTAGTACGGTTTCGCGTTAGACAGGTTCCGTTTTAAAGAGGTACAGTTGCTATGTTTTTTTACGAGGACGATTCCGGACTATGAAAATTTTCCGCCTTAAACAGTTTTCCGTTTTATCAAGGGTCCGTCTTAGGCAGGTTTCACTGTATATGTATATGTAGGTGAGATTTTTATATTCACATACTTTTTTACGTTTAGGTTAATTGAAGCAACGTCCAACGTGAAAACGCTAATCGATTACATTTGCAAAATATAAATTGTAGGTACTCGGTAAATACAGTTTTGTCTTGATGATAGTAACATGATCAAAGTAACAAATAAATCTATACAAACTACTGCTTATAATAAACGTATTCAAACGATCAGATTGGGATAGTACAAACGGCATTAAACTCCATTAAACAGTTTACCAAAAAAAAAATTAATCATCCCTATCAAAACTATCGACATTATCTGCTTCAGCTTCACCTACAGAGAGATACCGTTATGTGGAAGCGTCGCCGTTGTTTTCCTCTACCCTCTTTTACACCCTCTCACCCGAACCCTATCACAGAGTAGTCGATTCCCAATGAAAAAACAATTTAATTTAAAAATTGAATAATACTATAGGAGAGAGCACCGTTAACGAATGAGGAGAGCGCGAACAGTCGCGAGAGAGCGTGCTACTGGAGTATTGACCTGGACCTAAACATGGCCGACTGAAAAACCAATCCACCAATCATTTGTTTTTAGTTTTTTTTTCGCACGATGCAGTGACAGTTGGCCGCGCGCGATGGGGGTGAGACGACGTAGGATGCCGCGGCGGCGGCGACGGCGACGGGAGAGCGCCGCGCCGGCCGGCAGTTGTTCCAACAGGGGTGTAGTATGTGCCATAGAATCCGGGTAGTATCGCGCGGCACAGCAGGAAAGAGTTCGAGAGGGGACGTATGTGACGTCACCGCGGGCAGCAGCGCCGCTGGGGCCTGTCACTCAACTACTAATGAGTAATGACTAACGAGTCTCGCGTGAAAATATGCAAATCAAATTGGAAGGCTCCTGTTTAATTATTCAATATCATTGGAGACACTAAGGGATACACGTCCAAGTTCAGCCAAATGTGCATACATATGTACATACATATATGTATTACATTTTTTATTTTATTCCTTTTTTGAAAAAAAAATCCATAAGTATTATTATCGTCAAATATTCGCTAGCTACGTAGATATATTTAGGTAGTATGTGCACATATGTATGTACATACATAGGTATGTACATAATGTAGAAGAGGGCGTGTCAAATTCCTCGATGCAACGGTTTCGATACATGAACAGGAAATTTATAGCATATAGGTACAGTTGGCGAATTCAATTTTCTTACATGTTAAACTAAGCAACGATCTCGAACGGACGCATTTTAATGTCTTAATTACTACAAAGTCGTATCCGGATAAGCGCCTGTTTTCATCTCTATAAGGGGAGCTTTTCTATTCCACGTTCTCTTTCAAAGTTACATAATCATTCACCTACGTACTCATATATTACACACATACATACATCAATACGTACACGTATGTATGTGTGTATTTCTTTGCAGTTCTTTGTCGCTACCAGTTCAGTAGTAATAATCGTAGTGCGATGCAACGGATAACAAATAAATTAATCCGTAGTCGACCGATTGCTACGAAATTTATAGCGCCATATCTGTAATTATTGCGTGACACAATATTATAATTGCAATAACGTTAGCGGCAATAGCAGTTGTACCTATGTATGTAGGTATAATGCAAAACCGAGTAGATACTATACGACGACAGCATACCTCATTTCTTGCGGATAAATCATACATACCTACATACATATGTACATACATATGTACATACTGTGGCAATTAATACGCTATATTATATAGATTAGTAGCCGTATTACATTAGGAGCTATAATGGTTTTATCACAAAATTATTTAAATAAAAAATATCAGTACCGTATCACTCTTATAAAAGTATTCTTATTTCTGATGTCGTTTACTTTTATTATTCGTTTTAAATATAATTTTATTGTTCTCCGTCGCAATTAATATGGAATAGGTAGGTATAATTGCTTAATGAAACAAATTATTTTCTACACTTTTTAAGTACTTACCTATATTTGTGTAATTAATGGGCGCTGTGTAATTTAAAGTTTCTACGCAATACTTATTGCAAAATTTCCATAATCATAGACGGGACATTTCATGAATATACATAACTCGCGGTTTTATAGCCACGAAAAGAAGTTAATTGATAAAACGAATAATTCACATTAATTAAGTAATTTTCAAACTTATTTATATACAATATGAAATAATTAAAAAATATGGATTAGTTACCAAAGTACGATGTTTCAAGAAAAGTAACTTTTAAATAAAATTAAATTGGGCGCATTGTTGATAGCAACAATTACGGAAAATGATTAATACAAAAATCGTACAAATTTAACAGAAGCGTTTTTCTTGAAATTAAATTGTATTTAATCATTTCAATTACGAATGAAATAAAATATCTTACAGGCAGGTATGGAGACGGTTTGGCCTAGTAACTTTTGCAGGACGTATGTACGAACCGTTTAGCTTCACCGCCAGCTCATTACTAGCTAAGTTGTCTTCTGAATAAGCGAATCTATCTTCAAAATCAGCTTAGCTGATACCTATGATGTAATTTGCCACAGGGAATATCAAAATCATGATTTCTCCGGGAAGTTTGAGTTCGGCATCTATTTAAACTTTATAAAATTTAGGATTTATTAACAATTAATTTATATTATAATATCTACCAAGATTGTAACAATAAATTTGCCAGTTATGTAGTCTTTTAGTCTCACTCTAATTGAAGAACACATTGTTAATTGTATAATATTGAAATTTCACTAATCATCTTCTATATTTTCAACATTTCCTCTAATTAAATTTAAGAAATGAAAGTCTTTAATAGGATAATGTTTGAGTTTCAGTGGAAATCTGAATTAATTGTATTTTATGTTGAGTGCACATTTAAGAAAGTCTAATTTAAAAACTAGGCCAATTTACTTATGCACAATACGTAATTAAAACGTAATTTATCCTTTTTGTAACGCAAAAAATTATTTACGAAACGTTATTCCGCCAATTATAAAAAATATTTATGTTTCAGTAACAACAACTACTACTACTAAAAAGTGGGATAAATACGATGTCTGAACAAATTACCTGCATGGAATAATCATAATAAATATCCATGTATGTATGTACGTAGTAGATACGATATACCTATGTATGTACATATGTATGTGTACCTACATACTGTACATATAACAAAATTTAATTTGTTTTAATAAATAGTATTTTTATTTTATTTTTTTTTTGTGCGTATCCATATAAAAACATGGAATTAATTCCAGGAATATTCGTTAAGCGCACATTTTTTTACGTTTTATTTATTTACAATCCGGAGAGGTTTTAATTACAACCTGCTTTATATTTAATTTATATTTAATTATTATTTCGGAGTCGACTATGTTGTGGATTTTCATACATTTCATTAATGGAACTTTTCTATTTTAAAATGCTAAATAAAATTTAAACGAAATGAAATTACCTAGATCACAGTTTACATATGTATGTACATATTTACATTGAAGCATTTACAACATCATCTGCTTTTATTCACGTGAAATGATGGATGCCCTCGTTTCCTTGCTTTATTCTTCGTTTTAGTATACCGACCACAACATATGCATGTAAGTACATACATACCACATAATACGTACATATGTATGTATGTACGGATATGTTTTATACATATCTGAAGATCATCATACATCCATCGCAGCATTATATGCATAATATACATATACATACATACATAGCTAGTTGTAATATGTAATTACAGAGGGGATCGTGTAATATATTAGGTTCGTACCCGGTCGCAATTTAAAACGTAATTTACAACAGAATCTGCATTTTTAATTAAAATTAATAATGCCATCGATTTATTGCCAGGTCGTTGAGGGAATGTCTCTACCGTATATGTAGAAGGGTAATTTGAATACGCGATGAAGCGCATTTATTTTATCCAATCTTATCTGCGAGGCAGTATACATGTCCATATGCAAACTCGATATACACATTATACTATTTACTTGTTTATACTGCAGACTATTTGGTGAAATTATGAAGAAACAGATGGCGGTAATAAACAACTGTGTTTTCTAACGAGTGTTTTCAACACCACTATACTTTGATTTCTTACTCTTAATTATTATTACCTATACCTACCCCATGTATGTATGTCATAGGTACCACATTAAAGCCGATGTAATAATAAAAAGTATAAATAAATCAATACTTATTAAGTAGGTACCTCTCCTAAAGTTTTTTAGTTTATTTTTAGATGACACAAACAGTGATATAATTTCTTTTTGTAAAATTTCGTCATCTATGGTTAGGTATGTAGTACCTTATGAAAGTGTCTGTAGGTAAGCATATATGTACCTACTACTATCACCGCACTATTTTTTGTTTTTCATTTAAATAGAAAAAAAGATCGTATCGAACGTATCGAGCAACAGAATAGCAACATGACGTATAAATATGTATGTACATCTCTGTTTCGCTCATCGGGTATCAATTTAATTATAACGAACATGCAGCAGTATGTTTAAATGAATTCGCAATCGATGTGTGAAACCGAAGCTCATGTGTTTAATTAAAAAATCCTTTGTTTTTAAGTTTAATAAGCACTCGAAACGCGCTCTCTTGTACTACGGATACACACACACGTACACATAAAAACGTTGAGGCTGAACGAGGCGAATATAGCACCATACTCTCCCGTTCCTATTGAACTGCTATAGAATCTGCACGAATAATTCTAAACACAATCGTGCGGGACCAATGAATAATTCAACTTTTCATCATATGTAGAGGTACGAATGCAGAGGTCTTCTATTCTTCTTTCTATATATACATCTCTCTTTCTCCCTCTGTGTTGCCCCGTTTATTCCCTATGTATAGGCACCAACCAAACGCAGAATAAAAATTATTTCTTTTTGTGTTTCGTACGTCGATGTACTGCTTCATATACATATGTGTAAATGTGTGTACATGTAGAGATATCTGTGTGTTGGTGAAAAATTTCTGCCGGAATAATTAATCAGAAATTTCTGTTCTATGTTCCTAAATTAATTATTTCGGTTTTGTTAAAGTGCTCGAAAACGAACGCGAACGTAACAAAAAAAAATACCGTACCAATACCAGCTTTTTCTGTTTAATAAGAACTACAATTGAAAGTTCAATTCTTTCTTTTTGTGGAAATAATAAACAACGTGTTTTGGAAAAATAGGTTTTCGAAATCATTTATTTAATTCTATTTCTGATATTTTCATATATTATTTGTACATACCTATGCATGTATATGTATGTATGTAATACATATGAAGAATACATGGGAAAAACGATCTAAGTCACTTAAAAGAGTAAATTGAGTTTGACATGTCTATTTATAGTTTCAAACCTGCTCTTTCCAATAGCGATATTGCGATGTACGAGAAACCGGTCAAAGTCATGTTAAATCTGGCATAAAAATTGCTTGGTTTATGAAGAAGCGATCTAAGTCCATCACTTGTATGCGAAAACGATCGAAGATTACCACTTAATTAACCAAAAGTCCACTGCAGAAGTTCCCTCTCATTGGGTAGCAGTTTTTAAAACAGCAAGGTGCAAACCGCAGCCATTTGATGTGTATGAATGTGCGCAAGAAACGTTCATTCTTGGACGAAGTTTTTGTCACGGAAAATCATGTCTGTTTCCATGGTTTTAAATTTTAAAATTGAAATTACTTAAAAGAGTATAAATGTGACTTAGATCGTTTTTCCCCTGTACTCTTCATATACATACATAGGTACTATGTATTTATGTGTGTATTATTATTATTTACTAATGACTGTAACCAACTCCAACTGTAACTAGTACAAAAGCTTTATGCGTGTCGATGCGCAAAATTTAAGTAATTTAAAAACTTTCTACCGAAACCGAATACGAGCACTCGTATACAGAGAGCTCCATAAAATATTAGCGTTACATGTCTAAATAGGCCGTGTAATACCTTTTGTCGTAATTAAATTACATACCAGTAATTAGCTGTTTATGTAACTACGCGGAATCTAATTATTATATATCCATGTATGAAATGTAGGTACATAATTAATTGGCAATTTCGTCACACCTCTGTACCTATACGTAACATTCGCAACGGAAACATGCAATGCAGAACCATTTTTTTTAATTAAGTTAACTTATTAGATAAGAAGAATCTTTGAAATAATAAAGAACGTGTGCATACCACATACCACTATGTATTTAATGCCTCCGTTCTTTTTATTTATTGTACACAAACTAAGCCGCTCTTAAAAAATGTTGTGATAATCAAGAAGAACAAATTGGTAGAAAACATTTATTTGGAATGCTAATTGTATATTTACCTACATGCATCTTTTTTTATCTTGAAAGAATTACAAGGAACCAAAAGGGCAAAAAATATTACTCATTATTAAAAAGATTTTTATCCAATAATGTTAAGTACTTATACCTTTACTACTTATATATACCTACATGTATGTAGGTGATATAACATGGAAAAACGATTTTGTTTCGTTAATCAGACTTAAATGTTGATTTGCACAATTATTTATTTGCCGAATCATCGATGCATTTTTGCCAACGAAAAAGAGACAATAACAATAGCAGCCGAAAAAAGTGCTAAATAAAGTCTGAACGCGAGCAAATAAGAACGTGAAGGTATAATGTAAATTTTTTCCCGCATTCATCCCTTCGACCGTTTATCACCAACTATCGAAGCTCGACGCTTAGCCGATAATAGCTCAAAGCGACCGAAACGTCGAAGGATACGATCGGCGTCCGGAATCACTATACATATACATATGTATGTATATACCGTCTTGAAGTACGGTACGTCCTATAATTTTTTTACATATATTTACATACCTACAGATATGTATGTACTTCTCGTCTACTATACCTATCAAACAGGTAATAGTAGTGAAAAAAAGCGATGCAAATTAAGAAAGCGGTTCGGATTATCTGGACTTCGACGTATGTATGTGTATGTATGTACATATTCACGTCATCCAATCAGTCATATCTTTCACCGTTCTCCGTATAGTGTATGTACGAGATCCTTTACGAAGACTGAGCGAGCAGAAGTGGCCGGCCGATTTCCAATCGGGCAATTGACGAAGATGGCAACGAAACGTATGCATGTTGCATGTATGTATGTACATACATACATACATAAGTATGTACTACGTAGTAAGTAGTACGTATGTGTATGTACGAAGTCAGTCCAAGTCTAAACCGTAATTACAATGCATTACTCATTTCAGAAACTTATAATTAATGCTTATATATGCCTAAGTATCTCGGCAATTAAGCCAATAATTTATATCATTCTTTGAAAATACAGTAATTTCTGTGTTATAATGAGAAATGGGAATCGTACGACCGACCGCGCCAACCAACCGACCAGGGTACTCGCCTTTATGTAGTACCTACGTATATATGTATGTGTGACGGGGACTGGGGCTGATGATGGTGGTGGTTTGTGTATTAGATGAAGAAAAGGAAAACTGAACTTCGGACATCTCATTCTAACGAAATAACCGGGAAAGAGAATTAGATAAAGAGGGAAAACTTAAGTTGGCAACGATATCAGAGAAAGAGAACGTTGTACTGAAGAGGATCGACGAAGGATGTCGCGACTGTGGTAGTGGGTAAGCGGCGGCGGTGGTGGCGTGAAGGGGTAAAGGAGACAGAAAATTAATGTTATGCAATTCTCGGAAGGTGGGAGAGAGTAAATGTAATTAATTATCTCTGTTCGTAATGACTCTGACTGATGAGGTGTTCGGGCTCTCGCGCGCGTGAGGTGGAGAAGCACCCTCCGCTTGTCCCTCTCACGGCCGCGGAAGGGTACGGGACGCGGAGGGATCGGTCGGCGATAATCGACCGCCAACGCCGCCGAACCAGCACACTGCCGCCTCTCTCCAATTCATCGAGTTCCGTTCTTAATGCAATTCGCGTCTTCGTTACCTTTAAATTATATACATACATACAT
>SMLS01068856.1:0-62188 GCA_004785975.1 Popillia japonica
AAACCAGCCACCCCTCCCATAATTAATATATAATATAATAACACACGTTTCCATCAAACAACAATAAAACACAAAATTTCCTTGCAAACCCAATTTATTAGTATATCATCTATAAAGTACAAATAATATTCTTGCGCCCAAAATTTAAAAAGTAATCACTTTCGAATAAATCACATTGAGCAATAGTCAAAATTTTGAATACTATATCTATGTAATATTTTTGAGTCCCTACAAGCTTGATTGATTAAGTATATCGTAAAACATAAAAAAAAAGCCGCGCTAGATATTCGATTCTACATGCAAAAGATTGTTAGATGGAATCACTTGTATATTATCACTTGATTTGGAAAGTATATATATTTGATTCATATCAATTAAATAGTTGCTAATATTATTATCTAATTAGTTATTCGAGGTCACATTTCAATTAAAAATTATATGAAAAAAATTACAAATTGATTAATTAATTTCAATTTTTTTTGTATAAATAAAAGAAATCAATAATTAAGTCTTACATAATGCGTACAATAGTGTAAATCATAAATGATAATAACAGGTGCAACAAATGAACTGGATAAAAACTGATGATTTCATGTAATTAAAAACACAAATGCGTCTTAGTTAAAAAAAGCTTAACAGATTTTTTAATTGTTTTTATGTTCATACTATATGTGATTTGATCTGATGCAGTATGATGATGAGTTGGTAATATCAGTTTCTAACTTTGTATGTGCATACATACATGGTTAAAACTTACACCACGTTTGTTAATCAAGCTACCAGTAAATTGTCCTAAAGATCATATATTTACAAAACCTTCTCTTGATAAAATGTAGAACTATGAAATAATTTAGCTTTTATCCAATTCCCATGTTGCAGCTAAATATATATCAAAATAATTTGTTAGATATGTTAAATTCGAAATAATTCAGAATAGGAAAAATATTTCCATAATTTCTAAGTTTTTAATGTATACTTTTTTAAATCCCTATTTCTGCTATTAGTAATTAATTAATATATCATCTATTCTACGCAAATACGCTTCGGTAATAAATAATAATTAATAAATTATGTAGTATTCTACGAAAATAATTGCTATCTAAACTGGTCACTGCATTAAATTGGACTATGGATACTAAAATCCTGGTAATTCAGTTGATTTCATTGCCTCTGCGGATTTAGTATTGACATAAGAAATTGTACACCAGCCCCAAACAGTAATCTATAAAGACAGAAAAAAAGAAACAAACAGTCAAACGGAAACAACACACTCGCAATAAAAATATTAATAAAGAGTTTAATATCACGTATACATTTACAGAAAAAATGCAGTTAGAAAGCGTAAGCTGTATATCCTTCAGTCTGCATTAAAATGCAAGATTTTATTGTTTCACAAAATCCCCATTACTTTCTGAAACTTTCTCTGACCTTGTTGCTTCAACTTCTGAATTGAGGGCTTCGAAATCCGGACTGCTCTGTCTCGCCGGAGTCCTTTCTTCGGCTATTGGTCTGGCACTCTGTTCCAGTTGTGACACGAAACTCTCTATCAATGGGGCTAATCTTGATTGCAAGATCTCGTTGGGTAGGTCCAATATGTGCTTTGGTATACTGGCACCGCACAAGAATTGAGCTACGTCGTTAGAAAATACGTTGCAGTTATGAGTGAGTAGTTTGTAGTTGCATCCACTGAAATGAGATAAATTAATTCAATACATTAATGTAATCACATCCTCTTTCAATTAGCTAAATATAATCAAAAATTGGTCATGATTTAACATTCACCACCAATTACAAGAATTATCTATAACTGCAAACGTCCCACTACAAGGGTGGAATATTTAAGAATTGAATACTACCAGATACACATGTCACAAATCGTTCCAATAGAGTTGGACATTTTCACCGTATCGTAGAGTAGATCTTTGGAAAAGTATTTGTTGAACATAATTAGATTTTTTTAACCAAGGAGTTTGTAATTTCATTTACAATTACCAGTAAGGGGCGTTCCCAGATTCTACAATACTGAAATGAATTGGTTAACACTTCACTCTACTTCCGGAAATAAACGCAGATATCAATTTTCAATTTATTTTTGTCTTCAACAGAATCATTTACATAAAACCGATATCGAATAAGTATCGCAGCTTTGAACGAACATTCATGATCCTTTAAATTTTTTCCACTTATCAATCACTTTTTCCTCGATTATAGGTCTAGCGCTCGCCTCTAGTTTCGCTATTATTTTCTTCACGCCTGCAATTAACTTGGCCTGCATTAGTTCGTCCGGTAATTCTAAAATATAATCTGGTACACTAGCGTTACACAAGTAGTGGGCAACTTCATCAGAAAAGACGTTGCAGTTATGAGTGCATAATTGGTATGTATCAGGACTAGAAAAGATAAAAACAATACTGCTAATTTGCTTATACATGTTGTAATTAAGAGAAAAAATACAACATTAACTAAATGTAATACGGTATATACACATGTATATGTAACCGCCTACTAGGTTTTTAATTACGATGCCTATGCTGACAGCTAGCCAACAGCGACTAAAGTGAGATTAATTAAAACTTTGCGCACGTGCATGAAGTTCCTTCGTACGAATATCATAAAAAGCCTTCCAGTGATCAGACATTATTAAGTAACAGTAGTATGTATGTATTATGTATGTATTCATAATAATACTTATGGTAAATAGTACTTACGCATATGCGCCTTCGCCTAATCCGTTTAAGTAATCAAAGAAAACTGAGTAAGGAACTTGTGTATGCCCTAGTAATACGATTTCTAGTGGTGCTCCTAAGGCAGTGGATCCCTGGAAATAAAAACAGTTAAAACCATAACATGCGTATAAAAAATCTGTAATAATGTGCACCATAAATTGAATGAATTACATTTAATCAAGATATTAGACAGCACAGTTTTTTTTTATTCACGCACAATTCGACATACAGGACTAGCAGGCTTTAGCAACCACATATTTAGAATTACTTTAGCCTTCGTCGATTCAGACATTAGAAAATAGCAACGGATAGTGAATGTTAATACAATTCGATTCAAAATTTAATTGAGTTAACATCGTATGCAAAAAATGGTTATTGTTATTTCAAAATCACATTGCAACTACAACATTATTGTCTGATAATTTCGTTATTTTGACTCGAGATGAAGAGTCTGCCATAAGAAGTGGAATCAAATATTACGACTGATGTTCTATATTAAAAAGTCCTTACCACGAAAAAATTAGTATCCACCCGAAATAATTTACGCAAAAAAAATTAAGCATCTCTAGAGAATCTATTGAGCAAAACTTGCAAAAGTATAAAATGTAGAGAAAATATGTGTCTATGTACCTACAATAAAACTAATCGTTGTACGAATCACCAATGGAAATAATAAATGATGTTGGCGTACGTAACACTTTGGCAAACAAATCCATCCAGTATGACTTATGTTTTTTAATGCCAAAATTTCACAGACGAATTTTCTAGTGTCGCTTGGGCCTATTATATTACATTTATACATTCGATAAATCGAATGCTTGTTACGTGTGGCCTTCAGCCTTGAGTTTAAAACATGAAAAGTATCAAAACCTAACAGGGAACAATTAGAGGTACAAAAGTAACTGTTGTCCACTAATTTTAGCGTAAAATGAGACTAGCTTTAGAAGTAACAAAAGACAACTGGAGTAGGCAAATATTTGTTTAACCAATTTGGAGTAACTTTTGGAGATTACGAAATAACATCTAAGAGCAATACTGCCTCAAAACTGCCAAACACTGCGCATTCTAACATACAGGTGGCGCATTAGGTCGATATATCCGACATTATTAAGAAAATATTGAGAAAAAGTGTAGGTATTCTTATGCTTCATATCTTAAACTTAGTTGCACATATACAGGGTGTTTAATAACGCCATGCCAGACCTAACTTATGTTGTTTTTTTAATGGAACGCTATACTTTTTTGCATTCTTAATATCTACCTACTTTACGAGCCTTTTCGTATCACGTTCCCTGGATCTATACCGAATATTTCAAAAGGTATGACCATTTTTACGCCCAACATAAGGTGTATGCAGAATGTTAGTTCCGATATGAAAACAAAATATACGACCTTTTTCACACCACCGGTTTGGCTACGTCTTGTAATTGTTGGTTCGAGAATTGAACAAAAAGAATATTTCTTGAATACAAGACGTGGAGGTATTCTCAACATCCCCTTTTTTTCAATAAAGTTTTTTAATAACTTTTATAGTGCCGAAAGTATCGTGCTTCCAAGCACTAATACGCCACCCTGTAGATATATATTGGTACTATTTTATCTTCAATACAGAACTTATACTAACTACCTATCACAGCTCCAGAAACTGCACTTTCGATTACTAAATTTCAAAGGAAGCCTAATAAATAAAATTAAAGATCTCAAAATATACTGACAAAGTCATACTAAAACAAACTCCAACTAAACTCAATAAAACTGTGTTTCATAGATGACGTCGAAGAAGAATATCAGACACTGAAACAATCTGAACAATTTGAAACATTCTGAAAGTTGATTAGTTTATTTTTACATCGATATTGTTTTTATATTGCCTTCTAATGTTATTAATCTTATTCTCTTCTGGAGCTTGAACATGAATCACTCTAGAAAAAAATTGGTCACTCCAGTGCATAAATTTTAGGATCTATATGATAATTATTCCGTAAGTTATGAATTTTCATCACATTTTCTCGATTTCAGGCTAATGTAAGACGCTTCTTTAGTCGGAACATAAATGTGAGTAAAGAACAATCATATTAGTTTTTGGAGTCATTTATATTCGTGCCTTTATGACAACCGGAATGAGATATCTTATTTTAGGGAGTTGGTAGATAGTTTGCTTCGTCATGAATCAACCTTCTAAGAAACTACAGATGGTGGTAACCTCAAGAAATTTCATTTTTCTTGAAAAATAAACGCTTCTAAAGCCTTTAATGGATGGCGAGCATATATGTATCTGTACATATGTTGATCATAAGATACCATATGGTGGAAACAAATTCTATCATACTCAAACATATGCAAAATATAATTTTTCCAATAATATAAGGTTGATGCATTTACAATCACCCTTAATATTCGATTTCTTTTCGAGAATGCAATCATTTACTAAATATCTAATTTTAAGCAATGCACCTTTTCAAGTAAAGCACCATATACAATTATTTTATTGAGATAATTTTGCGTCATTGGGTAAAGATATTTCAATGAAGATTTGAATGTTTTACATTCAATAACAGCTTTTTGAAAATTAGAGAAAAGAAAACCGACTACATTATAACTATAAATGTCACTAAATTAAAACAAACAAATTATGAAATTATACAAACTCTCTATTTTTCAGCAGTCTTCGATATACAAAATCTAGATAACTCCTATTTAAAAGTTGGGTCACATAGCTTAATTTTAATTTATGCTCAAACCTATTATTTGCTCTTATTTCTTGGTCGTTTTTATAATTTAGAACGTTCCGCGGTAAGCCGCCACGAATTATTACTTCTAGAAAATATACTTTATACCATCATCTCTATTTAAAATTTTGCCAGATATCAACTATAAAAAAGCAAATAAAATTATAAATTGAGACAAAAATATCAATGCCTTAGATTTGATTAAAGAATTTTTTTATTTCTTAAAATATGGAAACGTTGGTGTGAATATTTAATGTAATCTATAAAGTGAACTTACGACATAAAAATGATGATTTTACGAAACCGTTGCATTGATATTTATAGATATTTTTTATGCATTATATTTTTACGTGTAAATTCCAACACAATTTTCACCGGAATTAAACAATATTATCCGTAAAAACGCTCTTAAAATACACTATTGCAAGTTTATGAAACTAACCAAAATTTTAAATCATTTAACGTTAAAGTGAACTAATCTATCATTAAGAATTAAGAAATAAATATCCACAAATATCTTCCTAATGAGACACTGCGGTCTGGTTTTAATTACGTTTGCAAGCAAATCAAAGCGTAAAATCCGCAATTTATGCATGGAATAATTTTAGAGCGATTGCAATCTCAACGTGAACCACGACGGAAGTATCTTCTCACATCAACGCACTCATAACGCGGTATTTATCGTCACATTCAAAGGTAAATCATGCAAAAACACCTTAAATTTGCTCACGCACAGAAACCATAAAGACCAAAAGACTTACGTTCAAAGTTAAGTGAAATAAATTCACCCGAAATGCAATACAAAGAAAACTAACATGTAAGCCGGCCTGGCATCAGGCTACAAACTCCGAGAGAGTAAAAGTTGAACTTTAATTATAGACCATTCCAAATTTAGACCTGTACGCAGAGGATCGCGCATTAGATTTTACTTGATATTTAGATGTTAGTTCTGGACCAAGGAAATTTAGGCGGAGATACAACATTATTGTTCAGAAAAAAACTGTCAAAAATTTATACAATTCAGGGTGTTCAAAACTATGAAATTTATAGAATGAGTAACATATAATAGCTAAGAATGAGTAACATATAATAGCTAATATAAAACCAAATTGGAGGCATGAATAAGGCGAAGGTATATATTTGGGCGTCCACTCAGCTTGAAATAAATGCTCGTAAAAAGAGCGAATTGGCAAGAAAAATATAAATGCAATTTTAAGTCAGCTTTTGTTATGTCTAAAACTGGCCCATAACATTTAAATTGTCAGAATAATTGAAATAAACAAACTCAACAACTACTTAACAATTACAGAAGATGAGAAACACTTGGAACAAATTGAATGGAGTAAGATAATATCAAATGAATTAACCAAAATTATGCAATGGCTCAAATATTTGCATAGAAAGACAGACCATAACACAAACTACAAGGATAATGATAGAACTCGAAGAGAACCCTGAAAAAAAATGCAAAAGCGTACTAGGAAAACTCTGAATTAACGGGAAAGAGATATTAAAGTTCAATAGTATCAACCGTCTTGCATGATAGGTTATCTAAGTAGGTTATATTATTGATTATGACCTTATTCGTATCCAAAGACGCGACACCAAAGCTCTTTCACAACAACTCATCCAGTCGGGCTCGTCCAATTGGTAAAACATCTAATTTACGTTCCCCAAAATATATCAAAAACAGCCATTCTGCCATCAATAACAAAATATTAACCAGAAATCTGACAAGAACTTTATTCTTGTGAGGTTTCGTTGTAAGAACAATGAAGACCACTATGACAGCAGACTTCTCGGGAACTTTGTTGTAAAAACTGTATCATATAAAGCAACGTTCTTCCATAATAAAGAGCTAGGCGGAGATTTTGATCATTCGATTCGATCGCCTTAAATGGTAGCATGAATCAATTAAGAAAAATAAATTTGACCAAGTAGGAGATGCTATAGCTACAAAAAAGAATCTATGGAAATAAACTTAAACATTTCTTAAATACTTAATTTAATCGTACTTATTGTTATTTGCTCAAGGACATGTAGTCATACATTTTATTGAAAAGACTACTTATTTAATATAGCAATCCAATCTCACAACGACGAACACGTTGCCATCTGACGGATATAACCCGCATTCACCGACTTATATATAGTGATACACGAAAACAAAAAAGAACAGCATTACCACGCGAAAAGATGGATTCGCTACTAAGTATAGCTAATGCGAAGTATTTTTATGTTGTGGCGGAATTTCAATCGTATGAAGCGTAAATCCTTGCCAATTATCCAAATGCGTAACAAAAAACAACACATCCAAATATACTGCCTTCCGTGTTTCTGTTTTGATAATTAATAAACAGAATAAAAAATATCATAGCCGCGTCATTAAATCCTGACAGACTGTACACAAGAAGAAATTAGTCATATTTACATAATCTGTAGTCGTTGTTAAGAGAATGATTGCCTACATAAAACATTTATTAGAATGCCCTGACATTGTTTTCTATACTACAATGTGATTCAACATATTTTTTTTTAAATCGCTCATCTATACAGAGGAACTGAATATATGAAACAGTTATTGCAAAATATTTAGGCTACACCTGATTTCAATGCTTTACAGAGGTTTAATAGTTTCCGATTTTAAAAGTTCTAATTTGCTTCAATGTCAACCTTTCTAAATATAATTTTAATTATCGTAGTCATATAGAACTTGATAATAATGGTACGCAAGCAAATTTTAACATTGTATTAAAATA
Source organism: Popillia japonica (assembly GCA_004785975.1). Lineage (NCBI taxonomy): Eukaryota > Metazoa > Arthropoda > Insecta > Coleoptera > Scarabaeidae > Popillia > Popillia japonica. The sequence goes on from SMLS01068856.1 coordinate 8,215, forward strand.
AATGACCTACAAAAATAAATAAAAATACCACGTAAAAATACCTTCATTATACACAAATTGACAACATTGAAAAAGAAAGAGTACATCTCTTATAAATAGCCGTCGAGTTTTAACTGAAGACTTTAGCCGTGAGGCTACTGTTAACTCTTGGAAACTGTCACTCTTGGACTCTTGGAAGCATTATAATAATCCAAGATTTTCTACTATTAACATTTGTATTTATCAACCAAAATAGTTGTGGGTTCTTATAGTAGTTTGGCCATTGGTGAATCAATACTTTTCAAACAGGGTGTACATGACAGGATGTATATAATTAACATTATTCCTTAATCAGCAGCAAATTTTGTTTTTCATTTCGAGTCCAATTCAACCATTACCTTAGAAACAACTAGAATTGGCGCCAGCCATATCTGATCACTGTCACTGCTGGAAAAAGTGTATGATCCATTTCTTTCACAACTAATTGATGCTGTAGTGATTCTTTGTTTTCCGCAAATTATTTCTATCACGTACCTCCGATTGATGACTAAATCCGTAGTAAGTCATGATACATGGTAATAACCGAAAATATAATTTCAAAAGTGGGACAAGCCCAATTCGAGCATCACTTCATCGTGTACAAAACAACTATCTACAAAGCAAGAAACAAGCTTCTAGGTGATGGTGTAGGACGCTCTTTCGTCTATATAGTAATTTCTTTGTATTGCTTCGCTGTTCGGAACAGGTGATATCGCAGAGGGGTGTAGCCAGACAATGATAAGATCTCTTTTGTTGAGGTGTAGCAGAGATTTAGCCATAGTAGCGGAAAAAAGTGACCAATATTTTGACTTAGTTTTGTAGATCTTAGTTTTGGAACACTAGACCTGTATCCCCACAGCTGGAGATGAGCTCTTACGTGACTTTTGGTAGAACCACCCAAGCGCTCTGGTTCACTAACTCGGGAAAGCGATACTTTTTTTGCAAGACCATCGCCAAGCTCGTTGAAAAAGTGACCAATATTTTGACTTAGTTTTGTAGATCTTAGTTTTGGAACACTAGACCTGTATCCCCACAGTTGGAGATGAGCTCTTACGTGACTTTTGGTAGAACCACCCAATCGCTCTGGTTCACTAAATCGGGAATGCGATACTTTTTTGGCAAGACAATCGGAATCTCATCAGAAGAAATGTTTATTTACGCTAGAGTTTTGAGGAGCCACTATTGAAATTTATTTATAAAAATATTTTTAAAACCATAAAAATTAAAAACAATACATTACAACTATTCGCTTAAATTTCAGCAATAGCAAGTGCTACTCACAGCGGTAACAGTTTTCTATACACAATTAAAGTAAAAAATGGTAAACATTTGTATATCGATCATATAAAACTAATTTTATACTTTTTTACTGTATTTTATGTTGAAATCAATCTAGATCATAAACTTTAAATTCGTTAGTTACGTGAGCATCCTCAGTAATACGATAAATGGCAATTACATACTTTAAGTATAATTCTAGAAAATTCTACAAATAACAAGATCATAATTTTGGCAAATTCAGAAAGCAATGTATCTCATCTCCTATATTACAGTATATACATACGTATGTATATACATACATAATTAAATTAAAATTAAATACAAAAGTACGTTATGTACAGGCGATATTTAAATTTCAGATATCAGAATTATAAACGCAATTAATAGGTTTACTCAACAAGCAAATTTGAAGTCAATGATAATATAATAGTAATAACATTAAATTCATTTATTGCTGCTCAAGTTCATAAGATAAATAAAATGAACAATATCAACACAGTAGGTGACCAAATCTGAGATATAAATTCCATTAAAGAAAAAGAAACAGACTGCATGCGACGCAGTTGACTAAAGTACACAAAAGAGCATTTATTAAACGCATACAAGAGCATCATACATTAAATTGCAGCATGCATAGATACACATCCAGATAAGGCGACGGGCAATTAAATCCATTCTTACAGGTATGCAATTTATAGCCTCAAGTATTGATTACTGAATTATGAAAACCCCTGTATAATATTTTGCATATTTTATTCACGTATTTTCAAATTACATTCTTATATTAGAAAATCATATATGTAGAGAACATAAAAATCATTGAGGATTTATATGGTAAGTAATTTTTAGCTAAAAATATTTTAAAAGAATTTACCTAAACGTACAAAATTAAGAGCAAATTATGCTTACTACAGTCTACAAAATTTGTAACTAACAGATTGAAATCGAATAACTTATAAAGAAATAACTATGAAAACAGAGAAGGATTATGAAGGGCGTGATATACCATATTTCAACAAAAAAAAATGTGCACTGCTGAAGTCTCCAAATAATGATTAAGGCGAAAAAAAAAACGGTACGTAGAATATTCCTTAAGACGCTTTCAATAGCATAAATGTAATATACACAAGAAATTAGATACATAGAGGAAACATTTTTGTTTGCATAAACCATGTAATTTGCGCATTTCCTGAATTTAAAAAAAGTATGATGTGATACACAAAGAAAGATAATTTAATACATTTTTAGAATAATCTATAAGAATCGATACAGTCAATGACAAGTACAATTTAAACAATAATATACCATTGAGATTCAACATATAATTGCAAATCACAAAACTAACATTTTTTATAATTTGTTGGAAAATCATAATAACTGAAATATGTATCTTCTGTGATGCAACTATTCGCACATGCACTTTACCGAAACGTTGGGCTCAGAATTGCATATAATCATTGCTTATGCGATTGTTTGCAAGTAGTTTTTTCTCTCATATATGACGTGTTCCACACATACCGCATACAGTTTTTACCTTACACAATTTCATGTTTAATATTACACCATGCGAATGTAACCATTCATTCTGACTCAGCAACTTGTTGATAATTGTCTGATTGATTGATGATTTTTATACATCAAATTTTTTATGATAACAATCCTGTATATAGATGAGACAGTTTAGATCAAAATTTAATCAATTTTGATGTAAATCACAGACTCTTAATTTATTTTCTAAGAAGAGAAGAAAAAATTAGTGCTTGTACCGCATCCTATAAAAATATGTATTTTAAAGCCGAATAATAACATCACTCTATTACGACTGTCATTGTCATCACCACAACAAAGTTATTGCCAATTATAATTTAATATACTACATTTAATGTTACTAAATTGATTAATGTTAAATTTAATTTAAAACTGCTAAAAATTAATGTTTTCTTTTAATTTTCCACTTATTAAATGAGACATTTAACGTTGTTAGTTTTGAAAATATTCCAAACACTCAAACTATTTTATGTTTATGTATTAATTATCAATTTAAAAATAGAGCAGGAACATGGGGTTTGCTAAAAATACCTAAATCTAGAGTTCCTGCTTTATTACATTTATAACATTATAAATATTCAATAAACGTACTTTTATGACAATTTTTTATGAGGTATACACTTGTCAACATGCCAAGCTAATAATGACCGACACTATGACATTCTTGCCATAAGTAAGCAGTCTATTAATAATGTTCACCAAATATTAAACGCATATGCTCCTACCTGTGCCAAAAATTAATAACGTAGTCAATTTAAACAAATATAATCATAATTATTCATTAACTATCAAAAATGTCATTCTTCTATTTTCATACTTACAGGAGTACAACTTTCTACTCCACCAGATCCAAAAAAATATTCCCTTTCATATACGACTATTGATGTATGCCAAATTCCTTCTATTCTTTTACCTTGAAAAAAAATAACAAGAAAACATACATTCTACGACATAACCTATACGCCGACAAAAAGGGCTTAAATGAGGAAATTTACCTATTAACATCGGCGAAATTGAAGCTGCCATCCCTCTAGATAAATCGTAAATATATAATTCTACTTTATTAGACATGTTTCTTCAAAAATGTTGATGATTTTACGAAAAAAAAAAACTGCAACTGTCAAACGTACTGATTAACGAAATTCCTACTGATGTATTCTACTTTTTTTAAATTTATTATCACTAAAATTTATTACAAAATATTCTTGTCGCACGTTTGTGTATATATTTTTTGTTGTTAAAGCTATGATTCGATTCTTGTTTGAAAAAATAAAAATGAATCAGCACAGCACTCACTAAAATGCTCTCACTCACTAACCCACTAGATTTCTCTAGAACAAATGAAAATTTTGTGTTGGTAAAATGCCACAAACTTTTCAAAAATTGATTACGCTTAGACGGTGGAATTGCGCTGGAATGCAATGAACATTGGAAATAATTACAGGATATATCCATTCAGAGCGCCTACCGAATCTATTTTTGTGGAAATCACATTCTAAACGCAATTTACCTGCGTTACCGAGGCCATATAAATGTGCGTTCTGAAAATACTTTTTCAAATTCGAACGACTTCTCAATTAAGCTCGTATTTTCAAAAAAAAATCCTTGAATGACATTTTTATGTGTTTGTAAAAAATGTCCGTTAAAATAGAAAGTAACAGTAGCGTAAAAAAGATAACTTATATATACAGTGCGGTTCAAAACATTTCTGCAAAATACAATAAAAAGAGAGAAAGTTTATTTAACCATCTGAAAATTATTTATATAGTTTAAAATTTTAATATTTTAAGTTTTATATTTTCGAGTCATAAATAAATTAATAAATCAAAGTAAATCATATCATATACACACATATATAGAATAGTCAAATAATATGTAGATTAGAAATCATTAAAACATTGCATATATCGAAGAACAACATATCTACAAGTACTACCAACATATCTACAGTAGGTATGTATTTTAAATGACATATGTATATAACATTTCGAATCAACGATACCACTGTACTATAAATAAGCACAAGTACAGAATGATCAAAAATGATGTACCTATTTAATTTTTGACTTGTTCTGTATATAGATTTTCTTGAAAGAAATTCATTTTGATATTGAATTAAATCCGCATCAGATATGCAAAATATTGATTTTAAAGTGCACACAGAGCTTTAGGTGAACTCACAATAATTGTCAAGATAAAAGATTGAATTACGAAATACCCCTTTATAATCTATATAAATTTAAGTTTGCAATGTTTGCAGCTTATATAATTACTATTCGTGTGTAGGTTTGACTCTGACGGGTCGAAAACTTTTTGGAACAGACCCATAAGCAACAAGTATTTTTTAATTATTTCCGTAAACGTGCATACGTCAGTGAACGAATAAGATATTTATAAATTATAGTTTTGTGCGTGCACAATTATACAATGCAGTTGTAATATCTTTTTACGAAAAGATATTGCAAATTACATTTTCATAGGCAAAGCCAGAATCATATTATTGCACTCGAAGAATTTTTTTCGTCTTCTTTCAATTCCATTTGTCACAGAAACTCCTTAAATTATCCTTCTTAGTGATAAGGTAAAATAAGATAAGGTTTGACGGTTGCAGCACTATTGCCTTTAGTCACTGCGACCTATCTAGATGTTAGAGACTAGTTGGAAGATTTTAATTACCGTTAAAATTATATTAATCTAAGCTTTTCATTCGGGAGTCCAGTTGATTCCAGTGATGATGTCGAGTACGACTGACAGCAACTTCCTCACACAAAATCTTTTCTATCGACTCTAGATCTTCTTAACGTAGACGGCACATTGGACTTTTAGCTTTCCCTAGCTTGTACATATGGTATTTCAAGACCGCATGGTCTGTCAGAAACCCTGCCAGTAGTCCAACGTCCACTTTGCTGAAAGATACTACCATCTTTCAGATGGTTCGATTTTTTGACGCATTTGCCAAAGTGTGTGATAATTGATAAATGTCTATTAAGTTTAACTATAATAAATAAGTGAATCTCTGAAAAAATAAACAAAATCGTAGAGTTTATGGAAACTGCGAGGTTCTTAAGTTACTCTAAAGTTTAAAAACAAGCATTATGAATAATTTGTGGCGATTAATATCACTGCAGTCAACTGTAGAAATACAAAATAGAACATTTCTGTAACAAAAGCTATAGACATAATTAACACTAACAATGTGCAGCCAAAGCTATTGAAACGATTATCGCCAAATGCTCTAGTTATGACGTACAAATTTTTATCTTCCTTGTTTCTAGGGCTTCACTAAAGGGTATTTAATTAGAATAATTCTCACTTTTTACCAGTTCTGATAGTTTACGTGGAAATATAAAGCATGTAAAAATTTTGTCCAGTTTATCTTTTGAATTGCTCTGCAGGATGTATATACATATTTAGAAGTTGAAATACTTTTAAACAATTTTATTCTTTGTTTAACTATAACTTATTATTAATAACCTACAACGAATAACAGTAGTTTTGCAATTATATTTTGAAATCGAATTAAAACTATTCAATTAATAGAAAACAACAAGTGTTATGTATTGATGTAATCTAAGTGAAATATGTTTCAAAAACAGAATAATTTCCGCAATAAGTACATCTGTGCAACAGAGCATTTTAAAGTTAATTATTAATTCCTGATTGCTTTCTCTAGGTAGAATAGAAAATTGTGTTGCGAAAAGATGTTCTATAACATCCGTAACCGCATTTTATAACTTTTGGTTAAAAAATGCATTAGTCATTGTGTCAACACCAAACATACGATTTAGGGATATTTGTAACATTCATTATAAATAAAATATTTTAATATATTGGATTATAAGTTAGTACATCTTAATTATCAATTCATGCTTCACAAGATAAATACATTAAACGAAAATTTCTTTTATTCTATGTGAATTCCCCAATTCATTTAAAAAATTAAATTTTTATTTTATCGTAGTGGTAATAATTTGCCAACTATGCATATTAAACGTCACTGTTCTAAGTTTTGATTTGTAGTTGAAAAATTGTGTTTAATAAATGGTCAATTGTACAGGATGTCCAAACCAAAAGGAATTGTAAGGATGACATACAATTTTTCTTTAATAAATTCCATCTTTAACTTAATTCTTGATTGTATATGCGATTAAAACGGATTTTGTTGCAAATACTCTTAAATAACCTATACAATTAAATGTCCCTGTTATAAAGATGACACAGACATTTACCTATTATAGTAATTTCAAAATTAATATACTAATAATATGTTCCCTTCCATTTCTAGCTGTTACGTGTACAGTCACCCGAAGGAACTAAGCGGATTGAAATCAGTGCTTCATCTTCAACATGCCAGCTATTTGAACAAGTTTATTCAGCTTTCGAATTAAATTCTTACGATTTTGGTCTCTTTCGAGAGAGAAATCAAAAAAATGAAATAGTCAGCAGTAAATCAAAGACATTGAGAGGTTTAGGAATTAAACATGGAGATATGTTATACTTGCAATCGGTAAATGGGGCTAATTTATTTCCAGAAAAGTTCAGTGTATGTATATTTTCACAAAGGATATATAATTTTAAAAGTTTTCTCCTGATGTAGTGTTAAGGATATTAATTTTCATTTAATACGTACTATTAATACTACTAGATTTATTTATCACATTATGTAAAATCACACAGTATATATTTTTTAGGTAACTCCTTCTGGTGAACCGATAGTATCCGATCGAGCGCCTTCAACAAGTGGTGTTAGTGCAGGAGGCAGTGGAAGCAGGCCTAGTTCTGCCAATGTGCCCACAGCTAATAAATCATTAATGAATATACAAGAAGATGAAGTAGATCAACAATTAGCAAAGCTTGATGGCAAAATTGACAGACAACGAGACCCAAAATTGTAAGAATCTTTCAATTATCATTATAATTGTTGTTATAAACATTACTTGAGTGCCATTTCATGAACTGGTCTTCTTTGTTTTTATACTTATTCAAACAAGTAACAACTGGGTATAGAATTATGTGTAACATAAGATCAAACAAAAGATAATAGAAATAAACTATATTATCGGTATCTTGCGGTTTTTGCGATAATTCTGCAGTAGCACCAGATTTATCTATACGAAATAAGTAAACAATAGATATTTTATTAGCATACGGTATCACACATAGAATCAATAAGGATTGCCTTTTGTGCTTAACAGCAGTAGTTAATTAAGCCTTAACAATAACATTTTTGTGCTAAGAGGATTTTATCTTAGCTATGTTAGATTTTATTAGCCAACCAGCAACTGTTTAGTGACTTCTGGTGATCCATCTGTTTTACACTGTACACTACATAAAAGAATTGTTAATTACAGTAAAAATTTCAAATTTAAGCTTTTCTTTTACAATCGAACACAAGTGGCATCGATTTACAAAATGTGAACTCTTGACCATGACTATTACAACAGTTTTATTAGTAGGAAAAAGAGGATAAACTATTTTCTTAACCAATATTAATATATTCTAGATGTAGACATAATAATAATTCAAGATGCTTCCACTGCTCAGCCTTGGAACCATATGATGAAGCATACTTAAAAGAGCACAATATTAAGCACTTATCGTTTCACTCTTATTTACGTAAGATGACATCTGGTGTGGATCGAGGGAAATTCTTAGCTCTAGAAGACATATCCTGTCGCATAAAGAATGGCTGCAAAGATCATCCACCTTGGCCAAAGGGCATCTGCTCGAAATGTCAACCCAATGCTATAACTTTAAATAGACAGGTTGGTAGCAAATGTAGATATGTATTTTCTTGTATTGCTCTCAGATTCTTTTGCACATACATACTTTTTAACTTTGGGTTATATTTTAGATTTATAGACATGTCGACAACGTAACTTTCGAAAATACGAATTTAGTCGAGAATTTTTTAAATTACTGGCGCATCACAGGTCACCAAAGGATTGGATTTTTGTATGGAACCTACGAAATATACAGCGATGTACCTTTAGGTAATAATTTGGGAATGGCGATCTTACGTCTTAGCTACTGATAGAAAAATAATTGTGTTAAACTTTTGTCATTCTATTGTAGGTATTCGCGCAAAGGTTGTTGCTATATACGAACCAAATCAAGAGAGTACCAAAGATTCAGTTCGTCTACTGCCTGATAATCATGAAGATATCGTTAATCAACTGGCGTCTTCGTTAGGCTTGACCAGAGTGGGATGGATATTTACAGATTTGCTACCGGAAGATGTGAAAAAAGGAACTGTGAAGCATACTAGAAATGTCTCGACACATTTTATTTCGGCACAAGAATGCATTATGGCGGGATACTTCCAAAATCTCTATCCTAATCCTTGCAAATATGCCTCCACTGGATACTTTGGATCGAAATTCGTTACTGTTTGTGTTACTGGTAGGTATTAGTTCTACAATGTAATCATCAAGCATATCATGAGATGTTGCCTTAACCATGTAAACAAATTAATAACTAATAATAATAATGATAACAGTAGTATATTTTGTGCTGTCTGTATGTCATGTTATACCAATGTACCTTATATGATATAATGTTGAAGTATAGAATAGCGATGTAATATTTTATAGATCATAGTACCTATGATCTCATGTATGACTGCACATTTTTGCTTAGACTAAAATGCACATGTGACAGCCATTAATTTCTGGTGCTGTAGTGTATTTGGAAAATAAATGTATTCAGATTATTCATCTTGTATAATGCATTCATTAACATGTTGAATGGTGCAAATTAAAACTTTTAACTTTACTTCAAAGTGGACGTAGTAAAATTAGTAAAATGAAAAATCTATCCACATGTCTCATACTGTTCCCACTTAAAACTGCATAGCACTGTGGAAAAGTGCATAATACGAATCAAAGAGTACTTTAAGTGTCGGGCATGTAGCAGGCGTATTGTTGATAATATCAAAGCAAGAACTGAATTTAAACATTAAATATGTTATATACCATTTGCCATGACATAACGTCCCATATAGCGCGTACAGTAGTATTAGATGTTTCATTCTTTACTTCAAGCGCCTAATACATACCTGTTAAAACATTTGGACAAGTGAAGTCTACTAGATCTTCCTTAATAAAGATACCCATTTGTAATTCGTCTCGCCTGAAGAGGTATAAATGTTTGACCATACTCCTGGTTTCTTTAGAAATATTGCCCAAGACACAAGTTGTTTTACTTTTTGTGGTAATGAATTTGTCTGGACTTGAACGCAATTTCCAATAATTTAATAGAATAGCTGTCGATAGCTGGAAGTTGCCTTTTGTGGAGTAATTTACCGGGCTAGTCAGGAAAATGACACCCCCGATGACATAAGTTAATAAAATACGATTAATGTTCAATTGACTGGCGATCTGATGCGGCGGGAGTCTTTCTCGGCTTATAGTCTTCGCGGAATTTTTTATCTCGTCTAAACAAACCTTCGACAAATTTATTCCTCTTCATTGTGAGCGTTGGAGTTGACTATCATGAGGCTTTACCAATTATTTTGCCAGAACTTCAGTCGTCTAAACTACGAGCATTGTTCAATAACTACGTGGCCTAACAAAGAAAATGCAAGATTTTTGAGAAAAAAAGATTTTATCCTTGTATATAGTCTCCTACTTGCCTAACACACTTATTCCAATCGTATTACGTTTGTACGCATGTTCTTGAAATTCCAAATTAGCAATATTTTCATTGTAAGTCGATGAATCTAAGTCGTCGAAAATCTCTTACCGCCGAACCATTTTTTCAGGCTTAAAAATAGATGATAATCGCTGGGTGCCATATCTGGGGAATAGGGTGAATGAGGCACCAATTCAATTAATAAATTTTGGTCAGTACGGTGGCAGACTTGTGAGCTGGTGCGTTATCCTGATGGAAAAGCACTTTCTTCTTTGCGAAATAAGGCTGTTTTTCTTTGACTTTGTCGCTCAATTCTTGCAGCAAATCAGCCCTTCTTTGAGCAGTCGACCAAGATAAGTCCATGAAAATCCTAAAATAGAATTGCCATAATTTTTCCTGCTGACAAAACAACTTTTACCTTCTTTGCTTTAAGGAGTGTAATCGTGGACCTAGCTTTATCGACGGTTATAAAACGGCGCAAAAAATCGCGAGAAATAATCAAACGATTCAGTGTCTGCTTCGATGTGACCAACCGTGACATCCAACTCGTTGAGTATTGTTGCATTTCCAATTCTTCAGTCAAAATTTTGTGCATACATTTGAGATATACACTGCGTTTATTATATCGCGCACTTTTATTTGGCGGTCATTCCCATACGATATCGTAGCCGTTTTTTGAACTCCACTACGGAGAATCATTTGTGCTCGTATGTATACGCTGAAATTCGGCAACCCATTTTTTCACAATTAAAAGTGAAGGAGCGGGCTCCAAAAGCGTTCAACCCAGCTCTGCTTGAATTTCGGTTGGTGTCAAACCTTTCAAATGAAAGTACACACTTTATCACTGCTCTCAACACAGTTTTTCATTACAAAATCACACGAGACATTCACTTGGGGCGTACTGTCAAGCAGAGACTAACCAATACATCGCTCTGTACTGTCATATTTAACCTATTAAAGGATTATTCTACAGAATGGTACACAAGATTAATCTGAATTCGCTCCATTTCTGTATTAGGCCATGTAGTCATCGAACGATCCTCGTATATGCAAGGTCATTTGGACCGTGAAGAGGAGTGACCGCCTTTGCTATTATCCTTTGAGCACTTTTGATATCTTTCACGAGGAGCTAATACATACAGGCAATGAAGAAATACTTGCCTACTGCATTTGTTGGTTAAATTCTTTGAGCACGATCCTGAGTATTGTACAATTGTTCATTATATCACTTGTACAATTGAGAAGTACTCAAGGAGGTTGTATTGTGTAAATGGAAATCCCAGTTTCCAAACCTTCAGTGACCCTAGTTCTCATATGAAAAATGATAAACCTCTCCGGCAATAATTAGAAGAATTAGGTTATGATTTCACGGGACATCCTATGCGCACTAGGATGCTGCAACAAAATCGGAAACTGTAAAATGTTCTGAGAAATGTAAAGTTATTCATAATAAGTACATGTCAAAAGCAACATTAAATTTCTTGTATAAAAGGGCAACGTCGACACTGAGACACCTGGTATATTATATCTTATGAAGATTGATATTATGCGTTTAAGTTAGCAGAAATAAGAGGATCATTTTATTACGCGTTAGCTGTATGATAGTTTAGAAGAAAGTCTCACTTTTAATCATATCTCCACTAACTAATAAAACCGAATTGTTATTTATAAACATTATCTTGATGATGTGCTAATGATAGTGTAAACTTTGAAACGACTATTTGAAAATTATACAATAATAGGTATATCAATTTACAGGTGATAAGATCAATCAGGTCCACATGGAGGGCTATCAAGTATCGAATCAATGTATGGCTTTAGTTAGAGATAACTGTCTGGTACCAACGAAAGATGCTCCCGAATTGGGATATGTTCGTGAATCTTCCGATAAGCAATACGTGCCGGATGTATATTACAAGGTAAGTGCCTTTTAAGTTTTACATTTATATTTTCTTAATATTTAATAAAATGCTATAATACTGATGAGAATTTATATCTGCATTTAGACTTATATTTTCAAAACTATTGTTTTTTTATATACCTTAGTGTTGTCCTAAAAGTTGAAGTAATTGAATTTGTGGTGTTAGCTCATAACAGAATTATATTTAGCTGAAATCAACACTAGCAGGCACAGGAATATTTAAACAAATGTTTAGTTTTATCGTCACAAATTTGAAAGTAAAAATTTAAGATATGTAGTTTATCTTATGTCTATGACGTAAGGTCAACTAAAAAATAAAATTAAATAATTTTTTGGTTTCCAAAAATATTTGCTTAAGTCAAGAAATCCTTTCTGTATGCATTTCTTTAATACTTAAACAGTTTGTGTATGATTTTTTAATATTTTCACTACATAGTTATATAGCAATTCTATTGCTTACCTTTTTGAATGAATCTTTGATAAGGCGTCATATTTATATCATGTAAGTTTCTTTATGAGCATATTATATGTCGTGACCGATGATCATCAACGAAGCAGCCTAACTTCTGAACAGACCCTTCTTTTAAAATTTCCCGGCAAAGTCTGATAAAAACCCTTGAAATGTGAAATACAGTAAAGAGTGTGTTGGAAATACATGATATTATTGTAACGGTCGAAAGCCTAAAGCAATAATAATGATTTGGGGACCTGATTATATAACACCGTATTGTCGGGCAGTGATACAGGCCACAATATGACCAGTGCATGAGCAACTCACTGTTTTTGCAATTAATTTTGTACTGCTGATTTTGGTGCTAAAAGGAATAATTAGGCAATTGGCTAGGCATGCTTGTACATACATACATACATGTGTGAATAGTTTTCCTTAATTACAGAAAAGCGTTTGTAAATAAACAAAATAATGTTAAGGTTTAATAACATTGCAGCGTACGTTGCTGCAAGAGATGATAGTGCATAGAGTAATAATTCAAAGAGAGTTTCATAATTAACAACACCGGCATTGAAACCCTTTTATATTTTTCTTGTGTTTTCTGTCGATATCAATACGAAACCAGGCCCATACTCTTAATTTAAGGTGGATTATCTCTTAGAACGTATTATGATTACATAGATTAGCATTAATTAGATCAACATGAATATATTCCTAAATTGTTAAAGGCACCTATTGTAGAAAGAGAGACACTATATATCCACTAGAGTGTGAGGTATTTAGCAATGTAGATTGCTTTTGAATTAATACGTACATATGAATATTATCACACACTTAACCTAAAACGAATATGCTTTTATCTTTCTCACCCACATACCTAAATAATCAATTAGAACTATAAGATATTTTAAATGTTTATTTATCAGCAACGTCAACTTTCTGGAGTAACAGTAAATATATTCGGTATTGCCTATTAATTCCTTACAAAGCGCTGCTCATCGTTTTATATCCACTAGTGTATCCAGTATCTGTCTGAGGAAATTTAATCTTGTGTTCATCGGAGTTCGGCTAAGCAAGAGGTAGGAAGCCGCATTCAAGCCAATCATATTCGTATCTGCAATCTAGTATTAGCGGAATATTCCAAGAATTTGGTGGAATATACCGATAAACAATTTCCCATGTAGAATATGTGTAAATTTATTTCTTAAGTAAAGTTACACATATGTATGGTAGACATATAATCCTTTTCTCCCTAATTTTAAAAACGCAATATTCGCAATATCGGCCCACCCGACTGTTTCTCACTAAATTAACAATTCTACTATTCCAGTAAAAAGAAAAGAAATTAAAGCTTATAAAGGACAAAAGAAGAATTCGAACGAAAAATATCGTGAGCAGTATTCAGAAAAACAATATTTTAATTCAGTAAGACCAATTATAGGTTTGTCCCAACATACAGTTTGTAATAGTTTACAGATGTAGTTTCGTATGCATGCGCAGGTAGAAATTAATTTCCAACTGTTTATAATTTACCCTTGTTGGAATGCTTTAAAAAACAATTTGAAATTTTATCAGTATATAGTTGTAATACAGATCGGGCAACATAAAAATTTGAAGTTGTTGAGATAGGTTAGGTTTTAGTTGCTTTTTCTGTTTTTCATTCATTATTTATAACAGGTAGAAAATAGGATTAGGATACAATAATATAAATAATAATAAATGAAATAAAATAACAAATAATGTAAAGAAATACTGTACTGTACAAATACTGTAAAGAAACTGAATTTAAGATACAAAAAAATCTTTCCAATACATACACATATGTATACAGGGTTTCCACGGCTAAGTGGGACATGGGAAAATACATACAATCGGTTTTCGGTGAATATTATCTCCCTAATACTAATTCAGCCAAATTTAAATGCCACATATTATAACTGGGCTAACGATGAACATTTCCCCAACCATAGTACATACAAAGATAGTCATTTTAATAAAGCCAGAAAATTATTATTTTTAAGTCTATTGCACGTGAATTCCTAATAAGGCTGTTAACATGTGCCAGGACTGCAAGCGGCCATGGCGTAGAAGTGCACACAACGGCTTAATAACGCAATGCACGAATTGTTTAGGGCTCGAATGCCGACAGATGAATTTTGTTTTTTTTTTTAAATTTTTAATTGAAAAGCGAAACACATAATAGCACTCGATCATTTTTGTTATTGTAAAAATCATTGTTGTTGAATACAAAAAACTAAAAAAACAAAATTGATCTGTAGGGATTCGAACCCTAAACAATCCGTGCATTGCGATATTTAGCCGTTGTGTAAACCCTTGTGCCACTGCCCCTTGCAGTCCTGTCATATGTTAACAAACTTATTAGAAGTTCACGTGCAATAGATTTAAAAATAATAATTTTCTGGCTTTATTAAAATGCCTTTCTTTGTACTATGGCTGTGGAAATGTGCATCATTAACCCAGTTATAATATGTGGCATTTAAATTTGGGTGAAGTAGTATTAGGGAGATAATATTCACCGAAAACCGATTGTATGTATTCCCGCTATGTGCTGCTCGGCCGTGGAAACCCTGTATATACAAAATTTGAGTTCTCAAAGGCGTCGTTTTAAATGACTAACCTCAAAACTATAAACTACCAATGTAAAATGCAATAAGCTAAGCATGCGTAAAGTACAGATTGAAAATCAACGAGGAATTTGCAAATTGTTCTGACTACCAGTCAGTTACAGTTTCCAATTGATTATTATTTTACTCGGAACACCAAACTTCAGTTTGCGAGTTGTAATTTGGTTTGTTGGAACGGCAAAACCACTAATGCGCAGAATCCCGATAGCTTGTAACTATTACTGATAGTTTCGTATTCTTGTTGAAACGAATTTTATATCTAAATTTGATTTCAAGTAGTATAGGTTTGTGTAATAGAAATAATCATCGGAAAGACGTTAATCTTATGGCGTTTCCACTGAGAGAGCTCGTGATGCACCAACATAGCTCCAAAGCAACGTTATACGACGTAGCACTGATTCAGAGCTCGTGCAATCACATGATAGCTACTTTCTATTTGTAAATTTCTGAATCATGATTTTCAAATCATGATTGAATGTTAATTTGGAACATGTTTGACAATATGATTTATTTACACATGGTACATACTGATAGCATAGATAAAAAGATAAGATAGAATGAAATCTCCCTAATATTGAAACGAAACAGCTACAAGCCCGCCATCTACAGAAATATATTTCGTCCGGTAGAACTTTTCGCGCCATAATTCAAAATATACTTATTAAATGTAATAAAATAAAATATTGGAATACATAATGCCCGGTTTCTGAAACGTCAAGCAGCAGTTATCTGCTCAGTATCTGGCGATTTAACAAAGACAGTTCTTGTTAAATTGCCAGATACCAAAACAGATAACTGCTGTTTGACGTTTCAGAAACCGGGCAATATTCGTAAATATTAGTTTCTATGTAAACAAAGCTTTGTTTACATAGAAACCAATATTGTATGTGTAAAGTACCCAAACGTTTGTCTAAAAAATGAAAATTCACATCTAGCAATAACGGTTTATAAAACTGAGAAACTACAAAAAGTATAAAAATCAATTCCAACCTACAACGTCAACACTCAAGAACAAATGGACATGAAATGAACGTGCCACGCCCAGTCTGTGGTGCCACGTGCTATGTAAACGCCACGCATAAGTATTCAAATCAAACGAACTAAGAATTTTACGTGCGCCCTCTTGCGAGAAACATATCATTTGGTAGAGCTTGTCCGCCATGACAGTTTCATGTCGGGCTATTTCAGATTTCACCCCATGACTGATAGCTCAGACGCAAAAGTGAGGTTATGTTCGCTTTGAACATACTAAACATAAAAATATGTTCCACGGGGGAAAGGGGAACCGATCATGATCACAAATCTTGTTGTAGTGGGGATGAATCATACCATTAAATTTTTTAAATATAACATGATTCTTCTGAACAAAACCGGTTTTGTTCAGTGATCAGTGTTAAAAAGAAAGTACCTACAAGTACACAAAATGTAGAAACAGATTTTCAAGTGTGTAATGACTGGTTAAGGTTGGTGCAAAGGATTACTCTTCCTAATAGCAATTTGTTGTTTTAGAATAATCAAGGGTTTGGTTTGTTGTGATATACTTAGTCGATACCGAATTTCATACTTCTAATCATATTTTTGGTCATAATGACAGGATGGCTTTGTTACTACACTATAAGTGGCCCCGTGGATTTTTAGTCCAATTTTTATCAGTCAAATATAGTGGCGTACATATGCCGTCGCTTCTACGATCAACAGCATATTCAAGACATCCTTATTTATTTTGTTTTACTATCTAGAAGTACGTCAAACCGGAAATGTCAATGGCATTATAAACCTTATTGGAACTTGAGACATTTCTTTTTGAAGAAGGTGTACCTTTGACTCGAGTGACTGGTATACGATGAGGTTACTACCATTCAAAAAGTTGATTGAATTAATCAGTAATTATATATTATACAAACGCGTTAAAATTGTGACGATGTTATTTAAAACTTGGCAACAGCTGTATTCACAGTATGATATGCAGGTGTGCAAATTTGAATTTTTACGTAGAAAATTTCAATATACATAATATAATTGATTTCTTTTTCGAAATACGTGTGTTTAAATAGCAACGAAATTGCCGAGTGACGACTTTTATTTCTCAGTTTAGGACAATTTTATCATTTATTTACAACGGGCAAAAAGTTTCCACGTCACACACTTGAAATAGTCATTAAGAATTTACGAACAGTTATTTTTGAGAATGGAAAATTTAATTATAATACAAAGTTATACAATTTGTGTGAACTCGTTAACTCAGATTATTTTATAAGAAATAATTAATTTAAGAGATTACTTTATTTTTGAACTTCTTCATCATTCAAGAAAAAAAAAAATGAGTAGCGCAGTATCGGGAGTAACTCGAATACAAACAGGTTAGAACCAGGGAGCGCTCTCTACGTGTATATTTTTGTAGTCAAGTAAATCAAAATTACCTGTTGCGTGAACCCATTTTAAAAATCTTGACGAATCCCGAAGTAGTAAAGTAATAGCTCCTTGCCCTATACTACACAATTTGTGGCCCAAGTTGTTATATGTATAGCCAAATAATACTCATACTCGCGTCCGCATACTAGTGCTCTGCGACCAATCAGAAGCGAGGAAAGTTGATCAAATTATTCCTCATTTAAGATATATTCCCCTGGTTAGAACAAACTATGGATAAATATATTTATTGTAAATATTAGGTGTTAATTACACTCTAATCAAATTTGGATATGTTACAATAATTGTTAGCATTATAAGATAATTTATACAAGTTAATTTTACTACATGACGTATATTCATTTCCTTTTTCATATCCGTTTGTTTTTGTTGAAATTGGATGTTTTGTTTTGATTTCAATGTTTTGAATATATATAATCCAAGGTCAACTTAAATTTGTACGTTTTTATTTTGACAACAGGCCATAAATTGTCAGTATTTGTTCGTTTTGCCAATATTACATATCTACTAATTTTTTGAACGGTGTAATTAAAAAAAATACATCAAATTTCATTTACGTTAGGTTTGATATAATTTTAGAGATAGATATATATTCAAGATTATTTTTAGGTCATCTTTTTTTTCGTAATATCTTACTCATTTCAATTGACATAATTATCGGAAAAATACAGATTCACTACATTGCGCTTACAATATTTCGAATACTTGTGAACATTATAATTGTAAGCGCTTAGATTTCTTAGTTAGCAGGCGCTTACAATTATCTACCAAATCCCATCTTATGCGTTTAGATAGTATAATAAGATCTCTCGGCTATAATTTCGAGGTTCGATTTGGATATTTTGGTGGCCTCTGAACAGGTCTTATTTCACCAATTCAGTTATTGCCTAAACGTTAATTCACATAATTCTTTAAGATACGTGAAAAGTAGTCTAAAGCTCGCTCATATGTAAAGCGAATTGTTTAATTTTCTTGAGTTAGGTATCAATCATCATTCAATCGATTCGGCAAATAGAGTGCTCGAAAGAAGCAATCATGTATGCTATTTCGAACATCGCAACCTTCGTCTGTCAAAATAGCTTTTTTTAAAAAACTATGTTCTAGTTAGTAAGTAGGATTCAATATAAGGTATTGAAATAAAGAACACAATATATTTTCGCAAGAAACGTATATTTTCTAACCTCTACACATATACAAAAATAGTCAATTTATGTTATTCCAAGATATCGTCACAAGTTTTATTTTTTGCTTTGTTTTATGTATCTTTCTACTACATACGCAAGTTTCAGGAGAAGTAATTCGTTGTGTATCTATTTCTTTCCTGAACTGTATTATCAACTTCATCTCTTTGTACGGGATGGTATCGTGATACGAAACTGGGAAGTATGAAGAGCGGGAGCGGAATTTATTTTCCATTTGTTAGTAGTATGTATATGTTGTGGTCGAAATAAATACTGAAGAGAGGTGTGTTAAAATAAAAGACGATTCGATCTTAAAAACTTACAAAATATACCCTTTATTGATTTCTTCATTTGTATTTCTTTTATAGTTTTATTACTTATAGAGCATAAAGTGGTTGATATTTCGCATATTATTTGATAATAATAATTATAATATAAACGAAGAAAAAAGTATTCGTCGATTCGGATATATAATTTTTCGGTTTAAGGGGCAGGGGGATCGTCGGGAGGATTGTGGCGATACGCTTATACAATAACGTAATTACAATATTATTCATTTTACCCGATCGCATTATGTGTGACTATCTTTAATTAATAGTTTAGACAACTAATTACGAACTAATAAAATTTATAATATTCAATAACAGATTTCTCCACATTTTACATTTTTTCCGTTCGCTTACAAACTATTGTCCGTTCTACATAATAATATAATAAAAAATTGAACAATAATAATAATATAAAAAACGATCCATCTGCTTTCTTTTCCTTTACACAACCGGTTTTGTTGCGTAGCCTCGTTCTAACTATTTATATTTATTTCGTGAAAAATAAAAAAAATGTAATCAGTCATAAGTGTAGGATCGTAAGAGAAAACAACGAAATAATATTAACAAAATATAAACGGACTTACTTTGGTAATACAATTATGATTAAGGAATAAAAAAAACGGAGATAATTTCGGATTGAATAGTTTGCGAATCAGAAAATTTTTAAATAAATCATTAAAAAATTGATTTTCGTGCTATGTACATTAAACAATTCTTTTCGGAGAAAATTTTATAAAAAATATTGTAGTTGTTTCTGATTCACAAATAATTGCTTAAAAATAATAATACACACGTTTGAAATAAAATGAACAAAAGAAAATCGGTAATAATAGAAAATAATTGTAGCCTATTATTTTTATCTTTAAATGCTGCGTCTATACATGGACACATTTTACGCATACGAAGGGGCCTAGTAAAATAAATATTACACGCTATAAAAGACCTCCCATATAAACGTATTAATTTGTGTCAACAAAAATCAAAATTATACATCAGAGATAAACATATTTATAGGTGCATTGCACATCAATCGACATAAATATAATTTTTTTCCTCAAAAAAGCTTTCCCTATATGTATTAAAAAATGCTAAATTAGTATGTAATTATAATTAAAATAAAAGAAAATGAATAATTAAATCTACGATGGTATTCACCCCCATTTATTTTTGTTTTCTTTCTATACTAGAATAGTACATGTAGGCCTTTTTCCTTATTGTTACCGATCACAAAGAAAAATACACCGCTGACAGAAATATACAATTATCATACGTATAATACGATTAAATAAACTTAATGAAATTAATTCATCGGGAGATACAAGTACATAGGTCGTACCTAGTCAACAAAGGTTGCTTAACAATATGCGGAAATTTTACACAACGATGCACCTATTTGTTGGTTAAATACAACCCTACAGTATTTTATTAATTAAATGTCAAACACAAAAACAATAGAAAAGAACACGTCAAAATTATCAGCTTCCTACGAAATATATATATATATAAATGTTTTATATATTATATACAATATAAGATCGATTATTTCGTTTTTTTTGTTTGTTTACGGGAGCGTCGAGAAAGGTACACGGGACATACGAACAAAAGCAACCACGTTGTTTTTATCATATAAACGCATTTTAAGTTTACTTCTATGGCATTTATTATTATTATTATACATATTCGTTTACGGACGAAAAAAAGGGAAACGAAGAGAAAAATATTAATATAAGTATAATAAATCGAGAAATACATAATTAATAATAGTAATAATAAAAACACGATAAATCCGTTATTTTTTTTTAACGTCTTCCCTTTTATTTTATACTTTAATCGTCGGAATACACGAAAGAGAAGCGGTTATTTTTCATCTAATTATTTTTAAATAATGATTTTCGAGCGATATTTCGATTTTTCGCGCGCACTATCTTAAATTTTTAATTTTTCTCTAAAATTTGAAAAACTTGAACATCGACTATCACACATCGAAAAATAATTAATATTATATTAACATTGTCGCGTCCTTTATTCTGCCTCTTTGTTTGATCCACAGTTGAATTATATATAAATATATTCATTTTTTCTCGTAAAAGCTAACAACATTAATTTTCTTTCTTATATCATTAATATACAATATTCAATATTAATTTCTAATTTTAAAAATATTTTGCTTATCTCGTTTTCTTACCATTTTCCAAACTTTTTTGCTTTGTATTTATATACATCCGTACGTTTTTTTTTAATCTAACCAGAAATGTGCCGGAGATCTAATAAGTATAATTAAATAGTATTTCTTCTTCATGTACGCTACCATTTTTTTATATCATTACAACACGATACGAAAATATAGTTCATTTCGATATTCGATAGACGCTAAGACGGTTTTCATTTATTTTTACGTGATTTTTCATCCAGTGTTTTTACACTACGCGTTGCTCCAAAAAAGCTACATTTATTTTACTTACTTTTTAATTATTTTTATATAAAACATCTAATTATTTTCTTTGTACGGTTAATTTGTATCAAGCGAGATAGTTTTGTATCAATATATATATATTATCGAAAAACAAACGATCACTCATATAGATGATTTCAATTTTAAAAAATTGAGGAAACTCCTAAAATTTTATACGCAAGTGCTAATATAACCGCGTTTTCTAAAATAAAACGGTAGTAAATCCAAAGGCAAAAATTAAACTGGAATTAGTCCTCAACCAAAATCGATTAAAAAATTGCAGTATGATTAGTTTATTTGATTCGATGCTCAAAATTAAAAATTGCAACTTTGTATTAGTAGCATTCCCCCTCAGTTAAACGAATATTGCTTTCTGAGTCAGTTCTTCCGATACATAAGAATAGATAAGGAGGGGTTCGTACCAAAATTTATTCCCCCTCTAATTTTTGCCTCGTTTTTACAACCTTGCAAAATAATAAAGAAGACGATTCGAAAAAGGAAAATTACAAAAAAAATCTTAAATCTACAACTTGCCGCATTTCGATATGAGAATGTTCTTCGTGGGTTTCCCAGCTGTATCCCCGTACGTGCTAATCTTCTCGACCAATTCGAGACCTTCCACGACGTGGCCAAAGATTCCAGTGAATCCTCGCATTTCTTGTAGTATAATGCGGAATTGCGAGCCAACCATGCCCAAATTGTCGTGCCGTTTTTGCGTCCTACGCATACCCACCGTACCTCTAACGGCCAACAACTTCGTGTCGTCTGGTAGGAAGAACGAGTCTTCGAAAATAGATCGTCCGCCTCTACCGTTGTTCAATTCGAAATCTCCTGTGATCACGCTCTCACCTTCCCAGCATTGAAAGATTGAGCAGCCTTTGTAACCCATGCCTGCTTCTCCGGTGGTCAGTACGCCGAAATTTTTCGCCATTTTCGGAGCTACGTCAGCTCTGACTTCGATTAAAATACGACCTAACATCGCGCCGTTTACTTCAATGTTAAAATAATAGACGGGACACATATTCGAAGGGTTTCGGACAATAGATTGCGGTGAATGTATCATATTCGGCATCAGAAGATTATTCTCCTGGTAGACGTTTTTCGGAGGCGCAATAACGACGTGCGGTGGTGCGTGCGAAGCACCATAACTCGGGGGCAATGCGGGTAGCGTATTATGATTATGATAATCAAGATTACCGTTAACCGCTTGTTTCGCGAGCACGTGCCTGGAGTAGAGCTGCGACATGCAGTAATTCGCCAGGAAGAGTATAGGATTCTGTTGGGACGGTGGCAATATTCTAGAATTGCCCGGGAACGGTACCTCCCCGCTTTGTATGTTAGTTAACGCTTGCTTCAGCAGCTGGAAATCGAAGATCACCGTCGAATTTTTAATCAGGTCGTCCAACTGACACTGAAGGTACATATCCTGGTAACGTACCTGAAGCCGTTGCTTCTCCATATTGACGCTGTTATATAGACTGTGGACGTCTGACAGATTCTCCGCCATGGAAAGATTCAGCCGCAACTTAGCTAGGAGATCACGCGTTTCTGATAATTCGACGTGAGACACGTTATTGGTGAGGTCCGCTTCGACGTGCGTCTTTAACGTGACGCAAGCTTCCAATATTTTGACGAGGAATTCACGTTGCTGCATCGCCAGCCTTTGTATCTCGTTCAACATCTTATTCATGGAAGTCAAATCCATCTGCAGCTCGGACACAAGTTGATCCTTGGCCTCGTTTTGCGATTTTATCTGATGATTCGTGTGTTCGCTGGTAGTGGCGCATGCTCTGCATACCGCTGAACAGCACGTGTGACACCATAGGGCCAACGGCATCGCGTGTGTGTGGCAATTCTCTGAGATCACCTTGAGCGGTTTCGTATCGGGTGGCTTCGTACAGCCAATCTTCATTTGCGAGAAGTTCTTCGTCAAACAGAGTACCGGCACATAAGTCGGTAGAGATTCGGGTCCGAGGTCTCCTATTTCGGTTTGCTTCCAGCAATGAATGCAGTAGAGCTCGTGACCCTTGTTCAACGTCGTCTTCATGCATTGAAGACAAAAATAATGTTTACAGGATAGAAGCTTCGGGCTTTGGTCCGTGTCGTTAAATTTTTTCTTGCAATAACCGCATAACATCAACTCCTCGATTTCCGGAACTACGGATTCCATTTCTGTAAACACGTAGTAATATGTATTAGAAATTAAAATTTCAATTGGTGTAAAATATGTAATGAAAGTGGCCTAAGTTCCTGGAACTTTAGCCGATTACATTTTTATTTAACACAGTACAAACGTAATGATTGTGGTATACATATTAACTTCTTGAATTTAATTAGTTGCCTTCTTCTAAAATTAGTTTTAACTTTCTATAGGAATTCTTTCAGTGTGGAACTATTCATAACAATTTAAAGTAAGGAATAATCTTAAGGTTTAAAATTTTCTGGAATGTGCAATCATTTTGGAATATATTAAAACATAAAAAGAAGTATATAACTATATGTATACTTGGAATTCTATAGGAAAATTACAATTTAGGGCAATTTAATGTATTTTTTATATAAATATTTGTCAATTTATACAAGCGCTACATTCACGTAAAAAATAAATATTAAGGATATCAGTGCGATATATACACGGAATCATGTTTTTTTCTCTCGTTTTTCTTTCAATTATCTCTCCTTACTAATACTTTTTAAACGAAAAAAAAACTTCAAGGTCACCTTCATTTAAGTATGTTGCAAGTAATTTACGGATATATTTGGAATATCTTTTATACTTAAAAAAAAAACGAAAGCAATGATCCACATACACTTTGGGTTTTGATACAATATAAACAGGATGTAATATTAGGAAACTTGAATTATTTCGTTGCATCTACGTATTATTTTCAAATAGCAAAATTTACTTTATCAGATAAAAAATAAATATATTTTTATCCAAAAATGAATCATAAAGATTTTAGTTTTTCTCACATGAATCACGCAACTTAAATTTAATATCCAAATCGAAAATGCTATATTACTATTTCTTGCCCCTTTCGCCTCTAGTTTTTTTTTAAATTAAAGTACAACTTCAACTCTGACTTTGCCCAATAAAAATTAGATTAGAATATAAGGTATATGGTAATGATCGCTCAAAATTCTGAATCTGTGTATGTGGGTAAAATAAACATCCTACCATGATTAAATTATTAGTAATTTTAGTATAGACCAGTGTAGACTAAAATTGCAGTTTAAATAAATAAAAACGCTGAATAAAATAAAATTATAAATAATACCTAAACGTACGGTACTCTACTTCCTGTTTACAATTTTAAACTGATTTTTTGCTCATTCTCTTTACTGCTTTATCTTAAAACGTCAAATCTATAACCACATAATTTAACCTAAAAAATCTCATTTAACATTATTCAACTGCGTATTAGTTCCTGTACATCAATTTAATGCGATTGTATGGCGTTCATTATTGATAAATTGTGATACACATTAGGATATTAGCGTAAAACTCGTACTTTTTTTACATAAATCCGATTGCCACACTCTCGCGAATTTAACCCTTATTACCCAAGTTGTAGCGAGAAGCGTACCTCGTGAAAGTTGAACTACCGTTTCCTACGCGATCAGTTATGTACGGATGAAGCTGACAGCGTTAACGTAGAGAAGAAAACAACTTTGTCAACATACAAACTTCTGATAAGATATGGCGTAATATGGAGGCGTATTAGTAGGTGATTCTCTTTTGGTATCGCATAACTCGTAAGCGACATTTGCCGCCAAATTTTCGAACAGCTTTCGACTGCAGCTTGTAACCGAACAAGTGTTCGCTACTGCGTGGTTCGACAATTGCCCAGAAAATAATAACATTACTGTACAACATGCAAAGGGAACGCATAGCGAAACCAAGCAGATCAAAATACCGTACCTACACGACGCTATAAACGCGATAACGTATATATCCTCTGCAAACGCATTAAGCGGGAAAACAAATGGAAAATAAGCAAATAGAATGAAGCTTACCGTAATATATACGTTGTAACACAGCCTTAGTAAATCCGATATACGATACGTAACGTTTTGGTCGTTAAAAAACTTCGATTTTCGGCAACGATTTTCGCGTTTTTGTACTATGTTGCGATTCTTACAGATACGGTAAACGAAAGTTTAACTAATTGAGATTTATATTACATAATTATTTGATGCCGACAGGATCGGCGAATTTACGAAAAACTTAAAATTATTGTGGCCGCTACACGATGTGCCACATCATGTTGACGACTGTTGGACACTCGCACGAAGTTGGCGCAGGTCCGTTCCCACTTCCTTGGCCGCCGCTAATTTCATTCGCTTAACTCATGGCGCCAACTTTAAATTCTAATCAATATAGCAGCATGTTAGATTCTATTTCCAATAGTATCCCACTAAAAGCCTAAATAAATGTAGTAATACAAATTACAGCGCGATACGAAATTTTAAAATAAAGCATGTTCTTTTAATAACATTGTGGTTTTCTTTTTGAGTTTTAAACGATGACTTCATTAATCACATGGAGTCCGTTTCATAATTACTTAAGCGGGGTATATTTTACAGCATACACAAAATTTATGCAAGTAATTCTGTAAAATTTATGTCGGTACCTACACGTTCATTAACCTTTGAAGACCCATTGAAATTATTTCGAAATTCGGATGTGTTCTGCCGTTGCTAATTTTGGTAGTTTCTTTATGGATTTTCCGGATGTTTGCAAATATTAAATAAGGTTGATTGATTTTCTGCGGAATAATTTTAATAATAGATTTCTTTGAGGAAATTATTTGTTATATTCCTACAAGTTTTGTAATATTATGTAATACGATAAAATGAATGATCGATTTATATTTCAGTTCATTTAAAGTTAAAATAACGGGAAATCAGGGATGCCTTTTTATTCATAGATCGATAAAGGAAGGATGGCCACTTCAAAAAAATGAATTAAATTGGAAACGTAAGTGAGCTAATTTGAACTGATTTGCGCAAGGAAAATTACACGTTCCTTCCTTTTTTATCATACAAACAACAAAGCAACGTTACTGTTTCATTATTATCTGAATATTACACGTATTTAATTACGTCGATTTATTTTTGTACGCGCACTAACGATTAATTAAAAATTATGTATAGATAAGGGAGAACATTTTATTTCGTATTGGTAATCGGCGGCGAATTCAAAAATATTATTGCAAAATTTCTTCTAATTCAAATCATGTTTGACAGTGATAACAAATTTCTTAAACTTCCCACTTTGACGATATTATCCGAACCAATCTATATTTTATTTTCTTCTATGACCCCACGTTTACGCAATAAAAAATTGACTATGCAAGTTAAAATTTTGGAGGATAGTAGGTATAGCACAAAGACAAGGTTCCAGATGTGTAAAAACTATTGTTCAATACATCAAAATACTTAAATGATTAATAATCTTTTGGATTATTAATGCCCATGCTCCTTGATCCAGGTGCCTATTCGCTCTAAGCATATCTTTGTGTTTCTTACTAAGGTGTTTTCATTCCAAACTCCCAGTACCAGTGCCAGATCGACTGCATATCCCACGCATGTGGCGTCTGGAGTCAATTCTAAGCCCAGGACGCCGTCATACAATATATTCCATAGAATAGGGCTCAGTACCTAGCCCCGCGGCACTCCCGCATTCGTCTCCGCGTAATATCTGATATTATTGTTGTTTTTTTTGCCTAATACGTTCTGCGAGTGTGTCCAATTTTCAGGCTTGCTACACATAAATTTTGCCTTTTAAGTAAGGGTGGTGTAGAATGAGATTAGAAGACCGTGCCAGCTGGAAAGTTTTGGCCCATAATGTAAGGACTTGTTGAAATCATATTCTTTCCTGGGGCTGTACTTAATCCAACTGATTTGAATGTAAGGCATAAGGTAATATGAAATAACCTGTAACTAACTAACCATCAAGAAATATAGACGCTGTGACGTGACTACTAATGCTACCAGCCCAAGCAGTAGTTTTTACTGAATATGAATTTTCCCCATCCGATGATAATTCCATTCGGGCAATGCACGACGAGACAGTTATTTCTGACTCCCCTTTCAGGAGAAAAATATGAAAACCATCCTAAAGTTGGGTAAACTTCTAACAAACATGAAAAACTCTCAGAAAGTTTGCACAAAAACTTTTATTATGGTTTCCACACTGTATGTAATTTGAAATTCGGCTATCCACATTTTACAAGGTCGAGTAAACAATGGTTTACTGCAAAGAAAATATCCAGAGTAGTTCACCGCGTAACTTCGTTTGTGTTGACATAAACTCTCTTTTTTATAAGCAGAACCGAACAGACTACTTTCTGAAGTGTTGTATAAAGATCAATACATTCCTATAATCTTTTGTTTGTCTGCCTGATTTATTTACAATAATGACATAATAACTCCTTGTTAAATACTCTCGCTTTTATAGTATTCTTTAATCCAAAAAAATGTATTCAAGAAGATAAATGCCCATCGTAAATAGGAGAAAACCGTTTACCAAATGGATATATTCGAAAGACGTCCCATTCGTAAAATTAATGATTCCTTAAAAAGCGAGTTTGTTAAAAGCGGTCTTGCATAGTATAGTTTGCAATTCGAGTTTTTACTACGGAAGATACACGCAGACAATATTTTACAATGCCTGTTACATCACTAGATAGGCCTGTATTTATTTAGCGGTCTTTTTCCAACTCAAGCAAGTTATCCTTTGTATTGAAAAATTTATTTATTTTTAGCCACAATGGACTCTCGGCCGTACTATTTGTAAAGAGGGAAATAAACTAGGATCATTTCGTATTTTGCTGTTGCCTCGTTTTAAAAATACAGGAGGTACGAATCTAAGCATAAATCTAATTACTTAGGCCAAATGATTTTTTTGGATTTTCCAAAAAAGTTAATCAATTTGTGCCCAATAAAATTTTTAACAGCATTATAATTTTTTTCGAATTCCTGAGACAGAAGTGATATATAAATATATTTATTGTCATATTTATTACCTCGTTTTTTATTCTATTGATTTCCACCTAGTTTATCTTCTATTAATAAAAGAAAATATTAAAACTTTCCAATAGCTCAGTTTCAATGTCGATAAATATTGAACCTCGCAACCTTACCATAGGTATAATTATCGGATTAGTGTAATCACTTAATTAATCTATTTAAATTGTCGCCTAAATTTTAAGTGAATTAACACATTCACTTCTAGTGAATTAGTATGACTGTGAGTGCTAGTTTAGTAATAGCAATGTATATACAATACATTGGTGTGCGTTTGTAAAATGTTTTTTTCTGAAATTAAACAATCGTGTTTTTTTCTAATAACATTTTTGCAAGTAAGAATACAGTGAAATACATAAATGTATTATAAACCAATATAAAATAACTTTACGTTTGTTGACTGATGTCATAAAATCGATGTTGTACCAATGTTCCAAGGAGAAATACACATGGAAAGGTACCAACGAGTTTTCATACTTATACTAAAATTATAATTATTTGCAATAAAAATGTGTGACAATGACAGTATTGTTTATAGTAACAATTATTTATAAAATGGATACAACGCATAAGTGTTTCTTTATCTCTTTTTAGTGTTACTCTCATATTAATGTATGGCAGATCTCCATTATGGCGAACCCAGATAGTCTAATGCTGGTCATACTGAAAGGTCATGCTGAAACTACAGTACATAGATTTTTTGTGCATTGCATTAGTTGCGAAAAATAAACAAAATTTGATTTTACAATTAGTCAGATACCTAATCCACTTTTCTACTTAATCACCATTCAAGTCTCAACGTTTGTCATGACTCTTCAAAGTGTTTGAATGACGTCGTCATACTTCTTTCCAAACTCCGGAGCCAACCATTAATGACTTCTACCTTTAATTATTTTCGTTGTAGTAGTGATTGCCACCTACAAGTACCATAGATGTTCATATATTTTACACCTCAACCGTGCCATTCCTTCAGATAGAATAGTGCTATATGGATATTAATAAAGCAATTACTTGCTATATTTATAATGGTTTGTTTGGTATATTCACCACAAGCAACTACTTCAACTACAGGTCTTGTTAATTTTTTATTGTGGACGATTTTATTCGTGAATAATGCAGTGAAACATGTTTTACTTGGCTAATTTGAAAGCATATGTATATTCAAAGAGCATTCAGTCTATTTAACATGCTCAGAGAATACAGCGATCATCAGAATTGCTTCTGGTGAAATCAAAGAAGTCGTAAAATACCATCTTACTCCGAAACCAAGAAAAACCAGCGCGGCTGCAAATGTTCATTTGCCAATATTTGAAAAATCTCTCGTTCTCGGAATTTTAGGATAGAACGAACGCTATCTTCTACATTTTTAGTCCTAAAGACGTCGCGTATATTGATGGCAAGCGTGGAGTTAGTTGGTTTTGTATTTTTTATACATTTTCTTTTACTTCATTCTGAAAACTCCAAAGTCCTAATAGTAGGAACATTCTATTTGTCCAGCTTTAAACATAATGCATCATTTTCGTAATTTGCTTATAAATTTCGGTAGAACCACATACAACCTCAATTAATTTTAGTACACTTTTTAAAGCCGCTTGATTGATATACAAAAAAGTAACTGCAAAATACTGTTCAATTATCACTCATTAATTAACATGATGGCCGCAATAGTATAGTGGTCGTGGCAAACTACAGTTCTGAAGATTGAATACTCGCGTTATTAGTTTTCTGGCTTAGTATCATTCCTTGGGAAACAATTAATAGTATGTACTTACAACAGCGTAAAGTTGTAATAAAGCTGCAGTGGTGGCCCGACAAACAATGTAGCTTGCAAGTCACTGCAGAATCGAGAAAGAAAATTTAATTAATTTACGGCATCTTGTGAAGAATACTTAATAAAATAGTTTTTCATATTTGTCCATATTTTAGGACTGTCAGTGTATGTTTTAAAAATCTAATATAAAACATTCAATCACTATTTTTTTTGTAAAAAAATGTCTAAATTTTTTGCAATATTTCCAATGCTTGATGTGAAGGATCAGATCACACTAAAATATTGTCGTAAATGGGTAAGTTCTTAAATTGCTGTGACTTTAATCTCAGATTCGGTTATTATGAAATTAATTTTATTATTATTAGGATCGCATTTTAATAATAGTTTTTGTTGAATCAGTAACGCATTTAAATAATGCAGCTTAAAATTACTTTTAAACTTTCTAACTTTAAATTCATCGCATTAACACGAACTATGCACCGAAGATAATATCTAAACCGTGAAATTTTCTTTTTTATTAAAAACGCTATGCATATATAAAGCTGGTATTAATAATTTTATATGCACGTTTTCAGGAAAAGGATAGCTATGGAAACGAAGTATCTCGTTTGGCTAGACCGTTACCAGTCGAGTATCTTCTACTTGATGTTCCGGCCTCATCTCCATTAACGCCGTCGTATACTTTCAACAGTGATATCACAAAGCAAGCTTTTCCCATAGAAAACAGGCTCGTCGATGGGCACATACAGGATTTTAATGCCTTATCCACATACCTAGCCCAATTCACGCCGAACGAATTCTTAACAGCGATTAGCGATTTCCATTTGTTACTTTACATAGCAACAATGGACATGTTACCTATGAGGGAATATATGGGGCCTTTGCTAGAAGCAATTAGGTATAAAAATATCGAAGCCGCACAGGAATGGTCCAGATCAGAACATTGGGCGACCGTGGAACAGTTAATAGCTGCGAGCTCCCCTCCACCATCAAGGTAAATTAATTTTAAGTGGTTCTATTTAGTTTATTAAGTTTTAGCACTGCATTACAGCTATTAATTGGTTTTTGTTTTATCGGATAAATTTTGTTTATCGAAAGTTCGCACAAACCATTTATGCCTTTGATTAATCCAAACAAATACTTAGTATACTTGGTTCACGATTCGAAGACGTATAAGAGACGATAAACGGAATTTTCGAACTCTCCAATACAAAAATAACAAAATACCTATAAAAGTAAAATATTAACATAACTGTGAATGCGATATTATGTTGGTACGGGCATGCAGTGCTGCCATATAACCGTTCTGTCATTCATCGTATTCTACGATTCTCCATTTACGAATGCTAACCTAGAAATGTAAACAAGTCGATTTGGCTACATTGTTGTGATGTTATTCATGACGTGCACGTCTTCGATTCGTGAACCAAGTCTAAGATTCATTTAGCAAAGCAGCAGTGTAGCATAACTTAGTTTTCTTGCAAAAAAACGTATGCTAGTTCAAATCTAAGTATTTATTTGGATCCGAAATTAGAGACATCTGTATAACAGATTATGAATTAAGATAAATAACAGATAGAAGATAACAAATATCCATATTTTAATGATTTGTAATAATAATAATATGCATACAATTTACAGGAATAGAATTACGTTTTAATTAAATCGTAACACAAAGAAATATGAAAATATGCATATACCCGAAAGCTTATCTATTCTTATGTAATTTTAGACCTGGTAGTGTAGCTGCTGGCAGCATATCCGTAGGTACGGGATCTCCAAGCGAAGCCCAATGGACGTGTCCATATTGTACGTATCTGAATCCAGCTGATGTTCAGTCTTGCGAAATATGTAATTTACCAAGAACAGTGCAGCATTGAGGTAAATGACGCATTTTGATATGTTCGAAAGAGCCTTTCTTGAACTTGTTTTCCTTTATAGATATACTGTAGGGAATTTACGCAAGTTGTAAACAGAAGAAGAAAACTTGTGATTTCAAATTTTTCTACTTATTAATAATAATAATAATGAACAATAAGGTTTTAGTGTTGTAGACAATTTGTAAACCATATACTCACATCCCTTCGCAGATTTCTCTTGTTTTTTGGTTAACTATATACATATATTTTTTATTTAAAGTTCTGTTTATTTCTACCCATAATGCTGACTTTTATTAGTGTATGATTTATTACAATAACACCGGAAATTAATTGTTATTTATTTATTTCTTTACAAAATTATTTCAATTTCCCATAAGTTATTCAAATATTCTGTATATGTATTATTGAGTGATTTTATTCCATTCTGTCATTGTTTGCACTATTGTCCGTCTTCACCAAATAAGCTGAGAAAAATGCTAAATTTTGGTGTACACAGTTTTTTTTACTACTTGCGTTTTAAGTTATTTTCCTTGTGTTGCTGGAATAAATAAAAGTTTGAAGTCATTGGATATTCAGTGAACGCTGTTATTTCATTTTTTGAAAACCCGTTCCCTTTATCTAGATTTTTAGGTGTTACCTTGGGAGAGCCATAATATATTGGTATAGTATACTTGGTTGCATAGGTACGCGATAAGAGATCCTTACAGTTGTTTACTTATTCTTCTATTGTCGTACTCATCGAACATATTCTTTTATCTAGATATATTTTAAATTGTAGATGTTTAAACCGGGCAATTTTTTGGTTTTTAGTTTTTATTGCAGAATTTTGTATCGGTATTAGCAATTTAGTTATTTGAGAGAATAAACAACGTGCTTGTTTAAGTTTCGATTGCATTAAAATGTAGAACCGACAATTACGAAAAAAAAAAATTACCCATAAAAAAGGTTTGGTCTGGTACAAATAAAATTGACCCGTTTAAACACTTCTAATATATCCGCATAAAATCCTCTATGTTTATATGGAAATGAAATATAGGAATCCGATAATTTAAACCCATGCAGATGCAATAATATATTTATTTTAAAAATATGAGAACAAATTCAACCTAAATATACTTGTAACAATGTGAAACGCCATAATTTTAAACTCATTTCTTATATCAGCAAAACATAAAACCAAGAGTACACAATTCACAAGAAATAAAATCACCAAAGTTCTCCTTAACAAGATCATATAAGAGAGGCAGTCAGGGAGGGGGGCAACATCACTTCAGATTTTTATTTTTTTATTTTGTTGTATATAAATGTAACACATCGTTTACATCTATGACATGAATTATTTTCCTATATCTTTCATAACACATTCAAATTCATACAAAGTTATACAATGTTTTGTAATTTTTGTTTTTCATCTTTTTTTTTTGTTGGGATAACATTTCTATTATGTACAATGTAGCACACAATGTGCGTAAAAATTAGACTAAACACAGGTAAAAAATATGTTCTATACTTCAAAAAGAAGACACTCATGTTCCTTATGTTGTTATATGTATGTACTAATATACTATAAAAAATAAGGGGCACACTAATGAGTGGAATCCTTTTGTAAAGTATATGTCTGTGACAATATAATTATTACTAATTCATTATTACTATATATAAGGAGCACATACTTTAAAGCCCGATTAAATATGTTTATAATAGTTACTTTTGCTTTCCTTTTATATATAATAAATAGTTACTTAGCATTCATAATAATGTTTCGGTTATATCTAAGCGATTATAAAAATAAGCCATTCAATAACCAAAATAAATAAGTAAATAAATAAATGCGTTAACTTAAGCACTGATATTCGCTTGTGATTATCTTTCTTTTTTAACTTTATTTATTGATTGCAACTATTTTAACATGAAACTAAAATGGACATTTACTGTTTATGAAACACTTTTAAACGAAATACCAGTATAAAATATCAAAATCTGTAAGGTCTAAGCCGGTTCTTATGTCTGTTCCTTGAAAATAAATTTCTAATGTCTTAATTCTTTATCTTCTGTACAAGTTGTAAGTATGTATAAGTAGTATAATTTATCGATTTCGTGACTCAATCTGCTAGAATCATAAAAAATTAATATTGATCAGTGATATATTGAAAAATCAAGATCTATATATATATCTAAAGACTTATTTTTCAATAATTACTATTTTTTTTTAATTCTAGCAGTTTATAATAATAATTAAAGTTTCAGAAGAAATTAATTTCTAGGATAGACATAACATGGTCGCAATAAAAAAAATCTTTAGAATTTGAGGAAAACTGCTATTATCCTTACAGCGCCAACAAGTGAACATTTTACAATAAATTACATATTAGTTACCTAAATTCGGAATAAAATTGAACGAAGTTACTATTATTGTCAGAAGCTTTAAAAATCATCTTTAATTAGTTACTGTATATGAGTTGCGTTATGGACATTTGTAGAAGTTATAGCTGCGATATTAATGAAAGCTATTGGAGTTTGTAAATTTCAAATTGTTCAAATATATTCTTGAAAACTTTACATTAAGAACATTTTAAACGATCTGTTTTTTGTAGTCTTCTCTTTTCAAAATAATAATTTTACCTATAATATAGTGAATATCATTGGAAAGACTCTTCAAATTTTTGAAACAAAATATGACTACTTTTGGCAACCCATCTCTATATCTTAATACAAACCATCCACCAATGTCCGCATTTAGTAATTTAAGACAATTTTAAATACTAAAGCCTGGCTTTTATTCACATTTTGAAAGCGGAGAATATTAAAAGCATTTGATGACGAATGGAAAGTAATATAGTTCATTCACCATAAGAATTAAAGTTTGAAAATTTTGATTCAAAAATAGAAAATTAGAATAATGCTCAATTAAATAATATATAATAATATATTCATAACGCAATATATTAGTTATATATTACAATTAATAATTTCTTATTAGATATTACAAAAATAAGTATTTTAAAAATTTTAGAACTTTTCTTAATTTATGCTGAATGGACTATATATAATGAGTATCAAATGAAATTTCGTCTGCACGAACGACATGTAAGCTACGAAATATGAAACACACCAATACGACTTTTTATATGAATTAAGTACATGTATTTACACAGTAACCAGTTCAATTTAAATTAAGAGGGTATATAAGAGAAAAACTATTTCTAAAATTATCAAAACGAAAAAAAAACAACTTGGAAAGTGGAATTTTTTATTATATTTCTTGTATTTAAACGTAATTTATTGATATGTTCGCAAATCTACTTTTAAAATTCGTTTGATTTTATTAATTTTAAAAATTTTAAAAATATTTGTTGATTTATAAATATATCTCTGTTTAACGACTTAAAATTATTCGGGCATCTCCAGCAATAACGCCAGCACGCACAAAATTACTATTATATCATAAAAAAGAGACTAACAATTTTATTGTATTTTTTCTTTTGTCTGATTTTATTATTTTAATTATCGACATATCGAGCTCTCTTTTTAAGATCTTCCTTTTTTGTCATTCTTAAAAATAATACTGACGGAGTTTTCTCAGTTAAGTAAGTGTATAATATGATATTAAAACGACTCTCGAAATGTCCACAATAAAATGCTGTTCTAACACCTAGCGTGTAATATTAAAACATACAATTGCCTATTTCTTTAAATAAAAATATACTTGAACATAATAATTATGTTCAACTATATCATTAGAATCCTATCATCTTTTAAATAAAAAAGAAATAATTACACAGATATTTTTGAATTATTTTTTTTGTAACATTTTTTTTTGTAATTTTTCTTTGTATATTTTTTTTTGTTTGTTTGAAACGATATTTCATTCTTCTAAGTTGAGTAAATAGAAAATTAGTTTTTCACTTATTCGCACGAACATGTGTATCAACAGTACCGTTCCGAACATAAGTTGGTACCTGGAGTGGGGGTCTTCTCTGGCTAGGGCGTTGCCCAAACGCAAGGCCGCCTCCAAGCCTCAGTCGGATTTTTGCGTTAGCGGGGGGTATTCTTGATCGTCGTTGAATTGGAAGCCGCCCTTAGGTGGTGATTCGGTAGCTGCTGCCATTTCGCGGAATTTCTCCGATTCTATACACGTGCAGAAATATAAAATTTTAGTATTATTGTAGAGTCTTAAGTTATTCAACAATTTGATATATGTATGGATCATGTCTTTCTAATAGTAGTCTAATAATATAATAAGGTTTTTTGAGCCTCGTAAAAAGAGTAACGATTGAAGTTAAAGCTAAAATCTTAGATGTATTAAAACATTTAAGCTTCTTACAAGTATTAAATGAATAGCTAAGGGACTATAGAAAAATCTGAAGGAACGGTCACATCCTGTATTTTTCGTTACATCACAGAATGGTCGTTTATGAATGGGCCTATTAAACCTTATTGGATTATTACAAAACTTTGCTAAGCAATAATATGAGTGCAATCATAAAATCACCCCTAACAATTCTGTTTTCACGAACAGATACGTATATCTAAACGATACATAAAATATATACCCATCTTTCAATTTTTGCAATAATCTCTGGTTCAATTAATTGCAGATAACGTTAAACATAAGTAATACCAATAAATAATAATTGGCAAAAATTGAAAGGTATATCACATTACCTAAAGTCAAAAATTACAGCTGAACAGACCAATGCCTTGTTCATATTTAACTAATGACGTGTAGTAAATTACCAAAACTCGAAGCATAAAGAGAAACAGATAATAACAGCAAACTACTATAGCTAACTTAACAAACGCTATATTGTATTTGTATTTAGTTATTTAATCATTGATATTTGCAGTATTTATTACTACGCATGGTATAATATAAAGCGGTAAACACTGTATAAATTATTTTGTCACACTTCACTTACTAATGCATATATGGATTGAATTAACTGTAGTTTAAATAATAAGTCCTCCGTTATAAATTAAATTAATTAAACCTCCGCCGTTGAATCATTTTAGCACATTTTCTTAACATAACTGTAACTTTTATGTATTCATAAATCTTTTGTTTGTTAAATTATTAATTTTACCCTTAGTTGTATTTTATCATATTTTTGTTAGGAAATTTTCAAAATTATGTTGATTAAAATATGATCTGTAATAAATACTAAAAGTTTGATTCGGGTATGTCAAAATATGTGAATTGATTTCAAACCGTTACCTTCAAGTTTTATCTCATTTAACTTGTTTCAAGGATTTTGTAGTGGTCATATTGTAAGTTAAAATACATCATCTAGAATTAGTCTCGTATGTACATTTGTAGAGGTCAATTTTGTTTTACCATGGTAACAGATTCAAAAATGTAGAAAGCAACAATCTGGCTATTTAGCTTTACTGCGTTTCTGGTAATTAAATATCTTGTAGCAGTCTGTATAAGAGGAGACGAAGTCGTTTTGTAACCTATATTTGTTTTTGCTATACAGTTCCTCACACATTTTCAGAGAGTGAAAATAACAATCAATTAATATGAAATAATTTCAGGTTTCACTCCAATGAAAACATTATGTAAATTTAGGGTTGTTATTTATTTATTCAAAGATCATAAAATTATAAATGTTTGAACTATTTTTTTTTAAGTTACCAATAAATACTACGAAATTGCATAAAATTTTAGACTTTTACTTAGCAACAACTACAAATGAATAGGGTACGTAAATAATCTTTTTTACTTGATAGTTTTTGGTTAAGTACTCCCTGATTGTGACGTTTTTACAATTCTCGCCAATAATTGTAAAAGTTCTAAATTATGAACCCCTTTGTAAAGGTACCGCAACTTCTGCTAAAATGTTTAAGACGCCTACTTTGGCAAACAATTTAGGAGATTAACAATAATTCCTTTTATTTAGTTATATTTGCAGGCAAAGTAAGAAACCTCTATGAGTTTTTCAGCAAGAGTTAAAAGTAAGGCGAGTATACATCCAACATCGGAAATCTGATTACACGTGAATTAATAGCATCATAAACCATCGATAATAGTCAATTGTTCAATGTTATATTATTATAACATTCTTCTGAAAGAAACGGTACGTTTGAACTATTCAGTCAGTAATTACTACTGGTCAATTCAAATAGTATAAAAATCTGAATATTAGTCCTTTAGAATCGACGGTTCATACAAAGTTCGTGCTCCCAAAATTAGTATGAGCTGGTATCAATGATTAAACGTACAAAGTTGGATACAGTATATACGAACTAACCTTGATTCAAAAAAAAAAAAAACATCCCCATTGCATTAATCAACGAAGACTTAAGGGTAGACTATTGAAGTAATCTCCAACTTACTACTTAAAAAAATTGTACGCAAATCAGAAGTCATCACTTGTTTAAATGTAGCAACATCTCAAGGTTTGTTTAAAACATCCTATACATAGTTTGATTATAATTGTCCTTTTTGCACCTAGCGGCTTGTTGTCTCCTCAACACGTAAGAAATATTTGTCTGCCAAGCCAGATTTAATTTTGTCTGTAAAATCTGTAAGAACAACATTTCGAGAAATTTCAGATCCAGGAAACTGTTGATGACTATAATACTTGAGGTGGAAACCCTAAAGAACAGTAGTACCTAGAAGATAAAGCGTAAGTAAAATTGGTTCTAATAGTTTTCTAAGAAATCTAGGATTTGAACTATATAAAATAAGGATATAGTATTTTGCGAATTATAACGAACATAATTGCAAGCCAGTATAGTTATTACAACTGTATGTAGTTTGAAAGCAGTTTTGTTCGTTGATTTGTGCTACTTGCATCCAATTACATCTTTTACTTTGGCCGATGATATTTTTTTACTAATATGGAATAAAAATGTTATTATATCAGAAACTATGTGTTTTAAGTGTTTGCTCGATGGAGGGTTGCAATAAAAATAAGGGGATATTGTGGGTAAAATGTTATTATCAATTTTTTTAAATCAACTTTGGTTAATGGCATCGTAACTTTTCTTTAGCTTTAAAATGTTTCATATCAGTAGTTGTAAGTTGAGAGCGATTATGGTGGAGCGACACATTGTACACCGTTTGTTCAGAGAAATGTCTTTAATAGTAACAGGTAAGGTATTTATTTATTAACTGTTGCCTGTAAGATTATTTTAACAAAACAATGTCCTACCAATTGTTGATGCCCTTACGCGAGCGACATTCTATAACAATTGGATCTTTGTACAATATTGTCTTCATTTCACTAGATTGTATTGCATTTTTCTCGCCTGTGTTTCCGAGTAAATACCTGAAGAAATTCATATGAATGATGCGGCCTCGGTATACGCATAATTATAATCCACACATCAACAAGAGAGATGTTTGTCTATTAACTTTTCAACGGCTTAAAATATGTTTAGAAGTTTCACGTATTATATTCTTTATAAACGTTTAAAGAGAGATCTAAATTGCAGTTTCGATTCTTATAAATCTTACTAGTACATACATATTGTCGTGAAAATTTAAATCGCCTAGTTTCAAATTGATACTTACCAGTTATCTCCAATATGTATTATAGCCGTAACGTCTTTTAGGCACATAACTAAAACCGGGCAAATGATTGAGATAGCTCCTATTCCGTCCTGTTCAATTCATCAACAAATCACGTTAATATAACAAGATATTGTAATGTATGTAAGCTTCATTAGTACTTATACTTACTACACACATACCTAACTTACAATATATCCCCACTACGTTTCATAATG
Organism: Popillia japonica; assembly: GCA_004785975.1. NCBI lineage: Eukaryota > Metazoa > Arthropoda > Insecta > Coleoptera > Scarabaeidae > Popillia > Popillia japonica. The sequence continues at coordinate 48,520 of SMLS01068856.1, forward strand.
TATTAAATACAAAATCTCACTTGAGAAACAAACTATCCGCACTCGTTTGTAGATTACGAGTTATACATACCCGAATCTCTAATTTGAGTACATGAGTACATTTTATAGATTTATTTCTAAATCACCTGTGTTACCGCATCGTTAGTTTACTAATTTCGTTCTAATTTTTAAAGTTTTATCCGCATTTGGTTCCTAATAGTAGTGTTAACTCCATAGAAAGGTTTATAATTTTCAATAGAGCACCTAAAATACATAGTTTGTTAATACTTGTTATACTGAAATGTGTTAGGTTAAATTGCAACGATATTTTAAATAATTTAGTAAAATTAAATAGCGTAGATGTAAACTACAAACTATATAAAGACGTGCAATTCTAATCAACTGCTACATTACTTGCAATTACGTTTGTGAAAAATTAAAATAGTTTCAAAGCATTATCATTTACTAAAAGCGTATAACTTGTTTCTTATAAGTTTTTAGCGAATTATTACTTTAAAAATTCGGAAATATTTTTTAAAAATAAACTAAATGTTATATTTGAATTTAAAAAGCATTTTATTAGACGTTAGCTAGATTTAGCCAACCTAATGTGAGTCCACGCAGTCTGCTGTAGTACGAAATATGTAATGGTCACAACATGATGTATTTTTGATCATCAAATAAGGTAATAAACATATCTGTATTGGTCATTTAAAAAGTTTGTAATGTTACGTTAATATTTTTAGGTACTGGCTAGCCCTAATAGTCTTTAGTTTATTTCATGATAACTTTCTGGATACTGACAATTTGGATATAGAAAAAATATTAGTATGAATATTACGAATTTAGAAAATCTTTAATTATATCAGAAAAAAATTAACAAACTATTAACAGAAAACATACGAGATTTAGGTAGATGGACTTAATTGTATGTTAGTAACAGTGTTTTGAATCATGCTCTACAAAATGAATACAACCAGTAAAATCTTGTTTATAGGTTTCACACGTTAGTCATGCTGAGAAAACAATACTATTAATATCAAATATATCAGAACTAAAATAACAGCAAACATACTTAATTCTACTCCAATTACGATTCTATATGTAACGACGCTAATTTGACTATAACACGAATACAACAACTAGTACATTATAAGAAAAGAACAATGACAAGTTATAAACTTCTATTGGTCCATAACCATTTCGTATAATTAACCTAGAATAAAAAAAGGAAATACCTAGACCTATGAAAAAACGTACATGATACAAAGAGAACAAATGAAAGATATGAAAGCAAGTAAAATGTTTAAAGCTAAAGGAAGCATTGGTAAAACACAACCTGCAATAAAAACAAAGAAAGCTATATTAAAACAATATCTGTATAACTAAAGCAAGATCAATAATTCGAAGATTAGATGACTAATAAACAATTTAAGATAATTTTTATTTATAATTGTTGACCTTACTTCATAGCAACAAGCATAAAACTATATAGTACACAGATCTAACACTAAATTATATGTAGCGTTGTGCTCGAATGATTGTGCATTATGAAAAAATAATAAGAAATGATGATGTAACATCACAGTGACAATATACTGACCAGTACCTGACATTTGCCCGGCCGGGTTGCCTTTGAGGATGCCCGCGTAGCTACCTAGTATTGTCGAGCCTTGCAAGTAACAGAAAAAAAAATAGGTGCGGGTTACAGTGTGTACTACTGGGTAAAGGAAATTTCTTTGTGTCGAAAGTAAATTATCGTTAATAACACATTGTTCTGACAATTTTGTTGCCTGTTAAATATTTCTTCATAATCGACAAGATCTATTTTATCCTCAAGTTTTTATATCAAATTTATTGACGTTTTTATCTTTGGTTCTTTTTTAAATTCCTACACATCTAGAAAGAAAAAAAAATCGATATCTATTGTAATTAAATATGGTCAAATATGCTGAAGAATACGTATACTAAATCATTCACGTATTACGTACTTCTCACTAAATACATAGAAAGCTATACAACTTATTGTACAAGCAAGTAAGCAAAATAATTTATACAATTATTTATATAACTTATATTATGCAGAGCCACCCTCAGCAAATATTCGGTGCTGGTCGATAGAAATCCTTATATTATGTACACTGCACGACAAAACAAAAATTTCAATTGTATGTAAAACAGACCATAAACGAATTACACTAGAATCGAAAAACTGTTAGCCTAGCATGCAAAAAATGTAACTTAGAACGAAACTGTCTGAAAATGTAAACGAATTTGCAATGTAAATTAAAAACAAAAGACGTGAGATGGGTAGTCTTAAAGAGCAGAAAAATAGAAACAATTGGGAACCACATATGTATATAACCGTTTAATTCGGTACGAATAACAAATTGTAGTGGATCTATAAGCATTACTTTGTGTGTGTTATGCTAGCCCTACCATTAGCGTAGTAAAATGAGCAGCTTTATTTTCGAGAAAACATGATATAAATATTTTATTATAATTTTGAAATTACCTGAATGAACCTCGTCATGGTAGTGTAAGTAATAGACGTAAAAAAAAAGTCATAAAGTCTGTCAAAAATGGAAGTGGATAATTTTGTTTCGACAAAAACGAATAAGCAACGCAGGCTGCCAAAATCGTGAACGAAGTTTATGGGCCCTATACTGTAACTAAACATAATGCGCAAATTTGGTTTCGTGCACGCTTGGAACGGTGTTATCGTAAACGTCGATGAAATCATTGAAAACCTGAATCAAGACCGGGTTATGAGCAGAGTTCTAAACAGTTACATATCACTCATACAAGCATTTGCGGAAGGCTGGGTACACCAAGAAGCTCGATGTTGGGATACCACGTGAGCTGACGCAAAGAAAATCTGCTAGCTCGCATTTCCTTCTGCGAATCTCTATTACATTGACCTATTTTTTAATCGTATGTGACTGGACGACAATAATAGACGAAAACGATCATGGTCAAAGACCGGCGAAACGCCGCAGACTGTCGCTGAACGTGGTTTGACGGCCAGGAAGGTTTTACTGAATGTTTGGTGAGACTATAAGGGGATCCTTTATTATGAGCTTCTTCAACCTGGCTAAACACTAAATTCCAGTAGCATGTTTTAACCAACAATTGACAAGAAATGGCACAAAGAAAACGCCAAATTACACGCGCTCTTGATGACGCGCCAGAAGTTCCGCTCATGTATCCTCCTTATAGTGCATACATAGCTCTCAGTAATTATCACTTATTCAGATTGCTCCAAAATTCCCTTATGGGTGTAAAACTGGCTTCAGATGAGGTCTGTGGAAATTATCTATCCTAGTTATTTTTGCCAAAAAAGTGAAAAAAACGCCCAATATATACAACACAAAAGATAAAATAAAGCATACAACACAAAAAAAAATAAATAAAGCACAAAATAAATAAAAGAAAAGAAACCACAAACTCGACATTACACCATTAATCTAGGTGTGATAGAAGTCCAAAGGTCACGGTGACTAGATGAGCCTACCGTTTTTTTTTGCTATTTATTACATTCTTTTTAGGTATTATATTCTATTTATTACACTACTATGGCGCTGTTAAAACCCAGAAGCCTTCAATATGAACAGCTTTTGTAGAATGCTTTAAAACAATTTATCAAATACACAACCGGTTAGACGCTGGAATCGGGAAAATGTAATAATATTTAGTTTTTATACTCTAATATTGCAAAGATATAGTGAGCAGTTTAATCGTGCCTATAGAAGTAGTCTTTGGTATACGACAGTAGAATTAAAAGAGTTATAAATAACGAATAACATGAAATACTATTCCTGAGCAAATATCTACTAAAAGGCACATTGTACTACTTTTCTTTTACTTTTTTTTATAAAAATGGAAATAAAAGTATCCTCTACAGTTTTTACTAAGCGTTCTAGTGAACATTATGTTTATTAATTACTTAGTTCAATAGAATTATGACATAGGTCAAAAATATCTGTTCAAACAATTACAGATACAAGAACATTTTAAACGACATTGGTCATGTATGGTAGTACAGAAAAAAAAACAAGAACTACTAGCATACATATTACACACACAACTACATATTTTTAGAAAAAGTAGTCCGACATTTCCGATGAGGATTTAAGCGTTATTAAAATGTCGAGGAAAACTACTGTCAACTTACGAAATGAAAGTAATGTATGTACTTATATGTATTCTGACTTAATTCCAACTTCTTTCACAAAGAAGTACAATAATAAAATTAACCAATGTGCAATAAACAAAAAACGATTCGAAATAGATGAAAACAATTTAAACTGACAGTAATCAAAAGAAACAGAATTGGTACTAAAGCAAAAGCAAAACATAATATATAAATATAACAGAATTACTTAGATGCAATGCGAGTAAAAAAAAACAACAAAGCAGTAGATACACATAATGCAAACAATTCAGATAGGATAAAATGCATATCACAGACATAAAAGTATAAAGACGTCAACAAAAGCAATATAACAAAAAATTTGAAACGTGATAATAGGTTCAGTATGCTTCTAACAAACAAAAGCAATCTGTTATCAAAACGCTTCCTTAATGCAATGAACGTTTTTATCACAACATTTACATAACCAACACATGAGGATGCCAATATAGTATACGACACACCAATATTGTTCCAAACAAAAGGAATATTGAAGAGATGTAAATTCTGTAGCAGATATTTCTAACAAGAAAACTAACGCAGTGTTGCATGGAAAATGTCGGATTTGAGGAGTATGTTTGCCAATTTATAATAAGGAATAAGTGATGTGTACACTCAAGCCCTTGATATCCTCCTTATTGCTAGTAGCTAGTAAAAAAGTAAAACAATATATCCGCAAAGCAATTACGAAGAAAGTAGTTACAAGTAGAGCCAACGCAGTGACATTGTAACCTGATTTGTTACATATTACGTCGATGTTGTGGTCTGTGTTCGGATATCCTACTACCTACGCAAATCAGCTACTTTTCTCCGAGCTCAACAAGTTTATGAAACCGATAGGTGAGAATCAAATAGTATCGAAATATATAGAGAAGGACAAAATGCCAGATGATTGGCTCATATTCCAATGGGATGTGTTCTACGTTAATATATGTCATTATGCAATAGTTTTTGGTTTAAAAACGGTTTAAAATAGTTACTTAGCGGTTACTTTTTATTACAGTACAAACTGATAGTATTAAAATATAAATATATTTTCGCAGAAAAATCTATCAAATTCTACATCAAAATCCAAAAACTGATTATAGAAAAACAGATATTGTCAATTATGAAAAGATACATTCTATGCTGCCTATATTCGAACAAATATTAAATTTAAAAAGAAATCATATGGGATTCTTCAAAAGGTATCTACTTTTGAGGTGTACAGGAAAAAGTAAGTTTTCAACTGTTTGGCAACCATGTGCACTTTGCGAAAGTCATAATTAAGGTAACTAACGCATTGATTTCGGTGCCAATTTCGCTGTTGCAAGACAAAAGTCAAGTACAACAAATACACAATCAAAAATAAATTAAATGTAAAATTACATGTAGATTACTTAGGAATAATAATAGTAAGATTCCTACAGTAACAATCGAAAACGTAATACCCCCGGATGCAAAATGACGGTAGTTACTGAATCTACGTGTAATTTTTTGCGTTTTGAATAAATAAAAAAAGCAATCACCTCAAAAAAATTAATACACTAAAAGAGATGAAATAATGAATATAAATAATATATAATTATATAATCATGCAGAAACAGAAAAAACGAATTTTATTAAATTAAATTTATTTATTTAGTTGAAAATGTATTTATTCTTATCACATTTGTTCATCAGTTAAAAAAAAAGAGTAACTTATAATTCAGACTTACAATCCTATATCACTTTTTATCTTCTTTTTATATAAAATTATATCACTATAAAGTTTGTAGGAAAATTTGCATAGTGTTTAAAAAAATATTCATAACCATTATTATCTAATAGGAAACACACTACATAAATTATAATTCAGTTTAAAATATTTTGCCGATAAAATAAAACCTCATAAAAGAGAAAATGAAAAATTTAAAATATAGTGAAAAACACATGAATTGCAAAGAAACCCTACGCTAAACGGCAAGCTAGAAAAAAAACAAAGAAGGAAACACATTGTCAAAAATAACTTACATTCGAGAGAAATATCGATAATATGAAAGGAAATTTAATTACCTCCGTCTTGTATCGGCTGAGGTTCTGATCGCGGTGGGCCGTCTGTTTTAGTTTCATCTATTTTGCCATCTAATCTGTGTTGTTTATACAGTGTTAGATCACCGCCTTCATTGCTATCCATGTTGTAAACATATAGGAATCCGTCTTCGGTAGCTACCAATAATCTTAGTTGATTCTGTATTCTGGAAAAATACACATATAAAAGATTAATTTGATTATCAAAATTATGTAGTAATTGTTGAGATGTTAATGAGTTCTTTGTTGGCTATAATCTGTGGAAAAAATATGCGTAAAACTCGATAGTAATCTACAATTATTGTTTCAGCATTGTGTACATACATACATTCCGTGATATGTGATTAACCTCACCTGATATTTTACGTCAAAAATATAAAACTCCACGCAAATTTTTAGTTAGCGTATGATTATAATTCACTTATCAATAGCAATTGCGATAAATACATGGACGTTATTCTTATTATATGTAGCTTTTTATAATATATATTCTTTGAAAATGCAAAAATAATAGTATATGTATTAACCAAAAGAAAAAAAGAGACATCATTATATGAAATGAAAGAACTGCTTTCATACACAGCATAAACAGCATGTTGGCTGACCATTCCTCGCACATGTTCGTAATGAACATTGTTAATTCCATTTTTGTGACTGCAGCTTTCCATCCTTTTTAGAAATATCCGCGAGGAAAAGCATCATTTAGTAATCATAAAGGTATCGTCCATTTTTTCTGTTCAACATGGTTTACACAGCAGTCATAGTTTGAACAGCAAGTACAGACATTCTTCTGGTACTAATATTAAGATCATTTTGAACAACCTCAAGCACTTCAAAAGTGTTATTTCTTCCCACAAGTTCTTTTTCACAAGTCGGTTTAGGGAATACATCTATTATTCGAAGAGTTGTGAAGGTTCTACTGCACGTTTTCTTGTCTGGAAGATAGCAGTTTGTGATCAGCGCTGATGATAAGAAATAATAATTCAACAAGCGTTAAATGACAATCTATCTCGGATACCCCAGCGGTTGATAGTGGGCTTTGTAGAAATCCATTTCGAAGAATGCTAAGCAGAAGTATGGACTGTATGTATTCTCTTCTGCCTCTAATATGAACATAGACAGCCTACCTCTTCTGTTAACAAAGTTTTTCCAAACGTAGTAAGATCCACAGTTCTTCTCAACGTTTTGACTCCTGAGTTTTTACCCAAACATTATCAGGAGTTACGGAATTGCCACAACAAAGAATTGAAAGCTTTGGACAAGCCTTTTTAATATAAAGTTCTCTAGAACACTAATTTATTATTACCCACAGGACATCAAACACTTTGACAATTGCCAACGCGTTTCGATAACAATGTTGTCATTATCAAGGCGATAATAAAACTTAAAAAAAAACTACAAAAATAACTTAACAACAAATCTAAAAGTTACAAGTAAACAACGGAAATCCGATTCGCAGCATTAATTTCGCATGAACTAAAACAATGACGAATGTAGAATAGGCCCGTTGTCACAAGACTTGTTTTTGTAAATGGCCAACTCTCAAATGCGTTTAGAAATTTACAATTAATAATTGGTCGAATTAATTTTACATTAGAGTGATCAATATTATCATCGTTTTCGAAAATATGTTGGGCAACGCTAGCCTTCTCAATTCTGTTATATTTCAGATTAGCCATATATCCTCTTTGAACCTGTTTGTGTGGTGAATACATTTTTTATTACAACTTCTATAACTGATTTCATAAATCCCCAACTTTTCCAAAGGCTGTAACCTTATCTTTAGGGTTACCGATCAGACTTGTCAAATTAGTGCCTGAACTGTAAACCATTCTAAGATCCAGGTCCTTGACTTACTCAAACCGTTAGTGATAAAGGGAGCAAAAGGGAGGGTAACAAAAGGTATGGTTGTGACATCTTCTCAAAAAGTCTGACATTAAGCTCTTTTTCATACCTAACATTGTTCAATGTAAAGGGGAGCAGTCTATGAACCGTAAAATTCGGACTTGCCATTTTATGTTGAGCACAATGATAGGAATCTCAAGGAATGTGTGATGGAAAGTGTACTGGTTTCTTTTGTATTTACGTCAATTTCTAAGCGATTCTTATTTCTATCTATGGTATATAGGAAGGGTAGCTATATATGTATGTATTATTGACACACATTTTTTTTGTTGATACATCAACTGATATGTTCAGAATTATTTCTAGAACAGATGTATAGTTGGTCAGTTACCTCCAGGAATATCCTGGGTAATGTATAATTAATTAGCATTTATAGTAAGTAAAAATATTATTTATAAGTTGTATAGGCAACCCACAATACTCCATATTAAGTGGACTCCTTAATTTTAAGGCTCTCACCCGCTCTGACTTGTGCATTACATATGATCCAAACGTGTATGTCCAAAGCCTGTGCGCTGGTAAATAATGGCAAATACATATGGCATTAAATTGATGTGGTTCTTTTTGATATAAGTTTTTTTTCTAAGTGACTTCATCACAAGAATTTCTTATCAAGAAACTTCAGACACAAGCGCGCTTGTAAATCTAATAATTACGAAAACAGTATTTGGAGTTACGAGAATGACATACGAGTTTATGATTTTCCCAAACTAAACAATCTTGTCTTTATATTCATTTCAGTCAATTTTTTGTGCACACCATTTAAATACATAAACTACATCTCGCCGAAGTTTGATACATCATAAACTCTATTTAAATAAAAATTAAATCAAAAAATTCAAATAAAGGTTTGTTTATTGAGAATTAGTATTGAAAATATTGTACAAACATCACAAATCTGCTTATTCCTACAGCAAGGCCATTAATTTCGACAAGGAGCTTAACAAATACTGTGGCATAATCTTACAAAAAAGGCCAAATGGCTACCTGGGGGTGTTAAGCTGCTTTAATCTATACGAAAGTGCTTCTACATACTTCAGGCAAATACGTAACAGGAACAGCTGTTGCTATTTTATGTATTTTACACTGCGGAGATTGTATGGAGCATCAGTTATGTTGGCATTGCATTATCAATACATGACTAAAAACCTAAGCATCCTTTTCAGACTCCCACACACTTCACACTTAATAGAACGAAGCAAGGTAACAAGTAATAAGGTACTAATGCTATTCTCAGACATAAATAACTCGGTGACATGTATACGATAACGACATGAAATTTACTACAAGCGATTTTGGTAATCTAAGAACAACATGAATCAGATAGAATACTAATCCACCAAAACATTTGAAACACTTACATTGTAATGGCTATCACGTTTCTCACACCGCTGAATGGAAGATGAGCTGTTTGAAAAGCTCTGCCTTGGTTAAATACATCCGTCACCTGCGTTGGGAGGTAATTCGACAGATATCCCATCCAACTCGTTTCATCGACACTCCTGCGAGGACTAAGAGATTATATTTCGAATTAATGCGAGTTAAGTTTAATAAAAGTGGCCTTTCATATTACAACCAAATCAAAAGCAAAACCTTCGCGTAGTGCGACGGATTTTGCGTCTTTTTGTTAAACCTGTTTCCATTTGCACAACAATTTTTCGCTTGGTTTTGCATATTTTTAAAATTGTTCCTAATTAAATTTCCAGAAATGTCGGAAACACAAAACAATCGCTAATTGCATCTTACCTATCTTTTGGTTCCTCCAATTTAAATATATGTACAGTTTCCGTGTTACTGCTACATCCCAGATAGTTTGAGCACATACTGAATACCAGTGAAGATATGGCAACGCATCTTTTAACACCTCGACGAAATTCGAAAAGTTTAGTACCGTCCGAAACTGAGAATACCCTTATAACCGTGCCTTTTTCAGAGGCAGTAGCTATTCTTGTGCCATTTGGACTAAAGGCGATAGCTGCTAATGGGCTGTCATGAGCGGGTATCATAGTCTTCGCATGCTATAAGTAAATTTAATATAATTAAAAGAATCATTGCGTTGTAAATGATGGCGGGGGTCCTGACTTACCAAATTAATAGCGTCGAAAATTTGAACTTCGCCAATTGTAGAAGATCCTGGATAGGCTAAAAAACAGTTGTCATTATCTATACTAAGAGCGCAGAGTCCTTGTGGATTAGGAGGAGTTTCCCTTATGGTATGAAGGACTTTCATGTCCCGAATATTGTGTATATAAAGACTTTCTTCCAAACATACTACCAGCCTTTGTCTGAAAAATAAATTAAAGTCAATTAGTTTTGTATTTGATAAAATGAAAAGAATTGAGAAAACATACAGTATTAAACTCTGAAAAATATTATGTAAAAATTGGTGACTACGTAGTTAATTGTTCCGCTTGAGTTTTGGCAAACTCAGATCTGGAACAAAGTCATTTAATTCGGACTGATTTATTAGGTGAGTGGGCGATAATAAATCGCGAATGTCTTCCCCTGCATTTGCACTGGCATATACTTTACCCGAAACACCTATAGGTCTTGGTAGTAGCAAGGCTTCTGAATAAAGTACAGGACGAGTAACAGACGACACTAACTAATCTTGTGCTTATGTTTCTTGAAGAATCCGAAAGTTTGCGTGCAGCAAAAGTAGCAATCAGACAAATGGTTCGGTTGTTCATGCCAAACCATAAGGTCTTGCAAATGTCATTGTGCTGTTCTTGTATTTTGACCAGCACCTCACAGCACACCGTGCGCAACAAATGTGAGGTAGGTACTCCTTCCGTGTCCTGATATTTAATTTTTAGATCAAAGTAGCGAAAATATAAATTTTCTATCAAAGGCGTAATATTCCGTTTGCGTCGTTGTGTAGTGAATTCTACATATATGTACACAACAGAGAAGAAGAACAGAAGAACATAAACACAGCCGTAAATCTACAAATTCCTAATTCCATTGGTTCCAGAATACATATGGGTGTGCTATAAATGCTGTGACGTAGAAAACAAGCAAGGAGATGTTCAAGCATGTGCTACTCAATGCTCGACACTACAACATATCTTGTAGTATTTTTCTTATATGAAAATTTCATTAAAATGCGGTTAAATTGAATGTATTTTTTGATTAGGCTACTTAGAAACATTTATCAAAATCCTGTGGTGCAAATCTAAAATTAGTTTCAAAATCAGCATGAAAACTGACATAATAAAGTACACTTACTGATGTACGATAAAAACAAATTGTGTTGAACAGTGTGATTTAGAGAATTTCTACCAAATTTTACCAGACATTCATTGCTACTAATAAGAAATTTTGTAAAAAAAATCATATTTAGGGATAAAGTCCACTTCTGTGGTTCGCTTAATAGCCATCATGTTTTGTATAATTGGTTCGATTTGTGAGGCAAGATATACTTGGGCCTCATGTTTATGGCCAAGTAAGAAGTTGAGCGACTTTTTATTGTCTTTGCTAGAAAAGAGAACATTGCAAGAGGATCAGTGAATTTACACCTAAAATATTTAAAAATGCAATTCCTAAATACATGCTTGTATGCACTATGCCACAAAATAAATGGGGCTGTAAAGACATTCAGTACTTAAAATTTGGCGTGTTGTTAAAAACGATCGGGACACTTGATAGTATTGGTGGCTAAAAATAAAAAAAAAGTTGTAATCAACGTGTTTCGGAAGTTGACAGTTTCCGACATATTGTCGAATATCTGATTTTCTGTTTTTACAGTTGCCTTAACGAAATTCATTTATTTGTTTACTTATCGTAGGACATATACATACACTAACAACCATTTACAACAACAAGTAAATATATTACAATGTATGTCTAGTTTTTTAATATATTCAGTTGCCTCTGACGCTAATGAGAAGAAGTAATTGGAAATTCCAGGGTAAGCCCTATTAGGGCATTCTTGAATGCTGTTCGTTTATGTTTCTGCATCACAGTTGCACGTCGTCGTCCTTCAGCTAGCCAGCATATCTGCATCCCTACCATGGTAGGTTCTGATTCAATTCAAAGTAACCCAATCCCCATATTCTAGTGGGAATTTCCGTGATACACGGCACATTATGAAGCAGTTCTGCACCATATACTGACCTTAAAATAATTTGCGACAACTTCTTCCTGCCTTGATGAAATAACTCATTGTGACATGAAATTACAGTGGCTCCCAGCTTAAATGATCAGTCGTAAAATAAATAAATAAATTAGTTTATTTAATAAATATGGTCAAAATAATTATTCATTTTAAAACTAATGTAAAAACTTGCTGTTTGTCTAAAGTAAAATCAAGGGGTTTATCCATATTTATTTTTTATGGTAGTCGGCATAATGAGAACAATACCGAGTCGTTGGTTTGCTATATCGCAGCTTCAATAATGCAGATACAGAAAGCTACGCTAAGAAAGCTGGTAATTCCCCCAAATTAAAAATGCAGAGAAATTTGTAAATTTGAGCAGTTATCAACTAGATGTCGATAGAAACGAATGCAGATAACAAAATCGGACGATGTACATATGTACCAGTGTTGAAAAAGCGCGTATTAATAATAAAGAAGTAAGTCAACGAAACATTGCTCAAATGGTTAACAAAAATGTATCAACTGTGTAACACATTGAACGTTACAATAAGGAAAACCCACTGCATAATAAGCATAGAAAACCTCCTACTAAAATTTTAATTCTGAAGTACAAACAGTGGATTATTAGAGAGGTTAAAAAAGTCCAAAAATAAGTGCACCCAAATTGAGAGTGCAAATGGAAGAACGTATTGGTCGAAGTTGCACTGCAGAAACTGTACGTAGGATTTTAGGTAAAGCAGATTTCCACGGATAAACTGCGAGAAACAAGCCTCTCATCAACAAAAAGAACTCCCGTCTACGACTACAATTTGCTCAACAATATCTAAGCAAGCATATGGATTTTTGGAACACTGTTATATTTGCCGATGAGAACCAAGTAAACGTCTGCATCTGACGGCAAAATTTCTGTATGGCACAACCCAAACGAAGAGCTTCTTAAGAAGATACTATTAAGTATGGATACTATTAAGTATGGTAGAAACCATGTAACGATATGTCATCGGCAGGTGCGTGAAACCTGCATTTTATTGAAGGAAAAAATGGACATACATATTTAAATATTCTTAGAAGCAATCTTAAAAGAAGTGCTAAAAAATTGGGATTCCAGGACACTTTCAAATTTTATCCGGATCCCAAAATATGCGTCTTATGTTGTCCGAAATTGGCTGCTGTACATGCCCAATTACAAGGTAATTGGTAAATTACAGGTAATTAAAACTCTAGCACAATCCCCAGACTGGATCGTTATAGAACAAGCGTGGAAGAAACTTAAGGACAACGTACAATATCTAACAAAAATGGATTAAAAAGAGTGTTATTGGAGGAATGAAGAAATATTTCACCAAAGTATACAAGGAAATTAGTTGAATCAATTGCAGCTAAACTTCAAGCTGTGATAAGGCCACTTTACACCATGCTAGATTCATAGTTTTATATACTAGATT